>JADBJO010004796.1:47500-67500 GCA_016801955.1 Conus betulinus | reverse complement strand
ACGTGTACATTCTCTGAATGACAAAGTTTACTGTGGACCTCCTTTAGCTTGTTTTGGCCCTGTTAGTCAAGACTATGTCAAAAACCTTTGTTAGCGATGCAGCCCTAAATCATGTGAACTTTGATGCCATTCCCACTACCTTGCTCTTTCGGTGCATTGATGAAGTCCTACCCCTTCTTACTCATGTCATCAATACTCCTTTGTCCTCTGGTCACGTTCCTGAAATCGTCCGGTCCGCAGTGGTACGTCCATTGATCAAGAAACCATCATTAGATAAAAATGTTTTAAAGAATGTTCGGCCTGTATCACATTTGTCGTTTCTATCAAAATTATTGGAGAAGATCGTTTTGGAACAAATTCTAGAGAATCTCGAAAAGAATCACCTTTTGAATCCTCATCAGTCTGCTTACAGACGAGGCCATAGTTGTGAGACAGCACTCCTCGGTATTGTCAATGACCTCAACTGCGGGCTTGATGATGGGAATGTTTCCTTATTAGCGATGTTAGACCTCTCCACAGCATTTGACACCATCGATCATAATATTTTGTTCTGACGGCTTCAAACTTCCTTTGGGTTCAAAGACACAGCTCTCGACTGGATTATCTCTTACTTGACTGGACGGACTCAGACAGTGTGTGTACAGGGCAGGTACTGAGACAGTTCTCCTCTAGGTACAGTATGCCTCAGGGTTCTTTACTGGGGCCAGTCCTTTCTGTGGTTTATGCTAGTCCTGTGTCTGACGTCATCAGTGGTCACGCCATGTCGCATGAGAGCTTTGCTGACGATACTCGGCTTCATAAGTCAGACCCCATTGCTGAAATTGACTCACTGATTTCTCGGACGCGGGGCTGCATTGCAGACCTGAAGGACTGGATGACAACCAACAAACTGCAACTAAACGACGACGAGACGGAACTCATGTTCGTGACAAAACAGCCTAACCATCCTTTTCTGCCTTCAATGACTGTACTGTCTCTGTCTCCACCTCTGTCCACAGTCTAGGGGTCATTCTTGACCAATCCCCTCCTTTGAGAAACAGGTTTCAAATATTTGCAAGATTGCTTATTTAGAACCAAGAAGAATCAGATCCGTACGTCACCTTCTCTCAACAGATGCTACAAAAACTCTCATCATTGTGCATTTGTCTTAACTAGAATAGATTACTGCAACTCACTTTTGGCCGGCCTTCCAAAATACCTGATAGAAAGATGACAGCGAATCCAAAATCATTCAGCACGAGTCGTCTGTAGAGCAGGAAAATAGGATCACATCTGGCCTCTATTTCACTCTCTTCACTGGCTATCTGTCTCGAACCGTATCTCGTACAAAATCTCAACTCTCACTTTCTCTGCTCTCTCTTCGAAAATGGACCTTCTTATCTCTCTGATCTCCTTAAAACTACACACCCCCTCTCGACAACAACGCTCCTGTGCTGACGACTGCCTCTACAAATGACTCGCTTCAGGACTACTACTGGTGAAAGATCTTTCTCTTTTCAAGCTCCAGCGACGTGGAACAGACTGTCAGACTCTCTCAGACATTCAGATTCTATCTCTTCTTTCAAGTCTAAACTTAAAACCCATCTATTTTCTCATAATCAGTCAATGCTGTATGGGGAGGGGGGGGGGGGGGGGAGGGGGTACAACCCAACTCAAAGCCCTCTGGGCCTTTCAAATGTAGTGTGTGTGTATGTTCTCTATTACATATATTTGTTGTACGATTGAACGTTATAGGATTTAGCTTTTGTTGTGATACGTGAAAAATGAGTGAATGTCATACTCGTAAGATTAGGATTTGTTAGTTATCGTAGTAATAGTATTTGTTGGTGGTGTAAGGTGTACTATTGTATATGAGAAGGGTGAATGTAGTACAATTTTGTAAAGCGCTTAGAGAATTCGTTTGATCAAGCGCTATATAAAAACCATTATCATTACTACTACTACTACTACTACTACTACTACTACTACTACTACCACCACCACCATTAGAAGCATTATCATTATTCATATTATTATATCCTCTTTTGTATTATTATAAATGCATTGTCTCCTTTATCAGTTCCATTCTGTAGTTTTACATTTTGCAACCCGATTGAAGAATTATGTGACTGTCTGTTCGTCGTTCGTTTTGATTGTCTTCAATGTTATTTGTCTCGTCTAAAGAAGACCAAATAGGTCAAAAGGCGTTGCGGTTTTGTGATTTGTTCTTTCTTTTCGTGGTTGAGTAATTCTGCTTTTAGTCTTTTCGGGAAGTAAAGGGAGGCCAGCCCCGTTGTCCTCTGGTCTGACAAGTGTTTTGAATGGTTCCAGATGTTCTGCGTGTACAGCACTGCAAATTGCAAGTATAAAGCAAAGCTGGTATGGAGTGGTGGCATGTTGTACAACACAATAAAACGTAGTAGATACAAATCCAGAGAGATGTAAAAGAGGGCCACACAGATCTGTAATACATGGAGTTATGTGTGAAAGTTGTCATCAGAGGTTCCCTGCCAGTCCCCATTCAGGTTCAGCGATGACCAAGCCAAGGCAAACCCTAGGCTATAAATGTCAGTTGCTTACTAAGCCAGAAGAATATTACGATGGCTCCAACAACTCCTAGCATAACAAACAGCTGGCACGAAGAGTTGATGACACTGGAAACAGGTGAAACAAAGATTGTAAAGTAGTCAAAACACGCAAGCAAACATTCAAGGCATTGGTAATGGCTGCTCGCGTAAGTAGCTTGAAAAACATGTGTTACAACTTACTGTTTAAAGCTAAGACTTGACACACAAGGAACTAAAAAGGGATGTGGTAACAAATAAACAAACAAACTACCTGTAATTTTCAACAGCAGGTACATCGAATTTGTGGTGTCAACCATCGTCCCACAAAGTATGCGCCTCCATCACTGGATGTCTTTTACCTTTCGTTTGCGCTCCTTCTGTCCTGATTGCCTTTCTATCGGTCAGCACTGATCTCTGTCTTCTTGAGTTTGCCAGTCTATATGTATTAATAGCAGTTTTCGGTATGGACACACACACACACACACACACACACACACACACACACAGAGGGGAGAGAGAGAGAAGAGAGAGAGAGAGAGAGAGAGAGAGAGAGAGAGAGAGAGAGAGAGAGAGAGAGAGAGAGAGAGAGAGAGAACTATTTTTGATAACAAAAAAAAAGAACAGACGTAAAATGCATAAAAGATATTAGTAAGATAACAGTCAACAGGGAAATGAGATGAGAATGACTTGTGCTTACTGTTCTGGGGAGTATTGTTTCATGCAGTTTAATGTCTGCTGTTTATATTGTCCCGTCTGATAGGGACATATCTGATGAAAATTCTCAAGTTGGTTTGTTTGAGACACTTGCTTTGTGCCTTGTTTTGTGTGTTTATTTGTATTGCGTCTTAATTTCTGTGACACTGTAGGACAGACGTTTTTGTAATAAATATTCACGAGTTTGTTTCTGGCTTATCAGAATAAAAGAAACTTTATTTTTCGTCTTACTTTGTGTGTGTGTATTTGTATCAAGCATCGTTTTCTACAACATTCAAGAATTATTCGTTGTGCATTTCATGAGCTTGTTCGGTGTTGTTTAGGAATAAAATAAACGCTCCTTTGTACCTTGCTTTGTGGGTGTTTGTATTGTGCCTTGTCTTCCATAGCGCTGCAGTCTGTGTCATTCTTCGTCAGAGAGAATAAGAAATCATTGAACACATCTTAGAATCCAAACCTACGCTTACACAGTGACGAAGAGCGTTCCTTCAACGATGGTCGCTCTCTCAACTGGTAATCGTTCTCTGCAGGCAGTGAGAAAATAGCTAGCTGTGTTCGATCCTGCTAGTCGTGACCCTCACATTTATTCAACGTTTTGCCGATCAGTTCTTTTTTCTTCCATACTCTCCCTTTCTCGATTTTTGTCATTGACTCACAGCATTGAAAACAGATTTCTTTCAGCGTTTCCTTAAACCTGGACCCCAAACAGTAGTAGACGACGAAAAAATTGAAGGACATGTTGATATAGGAAAACAAATCAAAGAGGCTGAGCATAAACCTAAAGGTGTTGAAGTACCGGCCTTGAAGACTGATATCAGGAACGAATAAGAAACACACACTAGAGGGAATGACTGGAAGAGAGCAGATGACGTAGAGAACGGAAACTCCGATAAGCATGCGTGTTAGAAGGATTTCACGTGATGACAGTGTGACTGAAGAGGTCTGCTCCCTCCACTGGACTATTTGTCTCAGTTTGACAAAAGTCAGAATTGTGGTGGTGGACACGACTGATGTGTACAGGCCTGGCAACAACAAGCCTAGCACCACCCTGCAATGGTATCAACCATTTTCTGATGCTTCAGATAGAACTGGCTGGGGTAGGTAGCCTTAGATACGGCGTGAGTGAAAGGGTCAAAACACACAGACCATGCTCCAACGTGTGTAGTAGTGATGTACATAACACCCAGCATCAGAACGACAGCAACAAGGATAATCACACCAGTCGTTTTGGTTTTCAGGATCTGTTGTGAGCGTAGAGGACTGAAGACACAGAAACATCTCTCACAGGCGATCATCATGGACAGAAAGCCAGAAACAAAGATCATGCCACGGATGAACATCAAATGGTTGTTGACCATAAACTCAAACACCACTCCTACTCCTGACACCTTTGTAAACCGGGAGTAGATTGTATCAAAATTGTAGACAAAGGAGTATAACATGTACAGTGAATCGTCCAAGGACAGAGCAAAGAGGCACAGGTTGATACGTTCTTTCAGCCCCTGTTTACAAAACACGATCATGTTGAGGATGTTGCAGGGAAGGCTGATGGAGAAGAGGATGGGAAAGAAAAACAACAGCCACAGCCGTGTCCCATGGCCACTTGCACTTGTTGACTGATGAGGTTGTCTGGGTTGTTCCAAGGAATGAAGGCTCCAGGTTTTGCTAACAGCATCACACATCCCTCAGGTGGTTCTTCAGACACTGTCACGTTCTTTGTTATCAAATTGTGAATATCGACAGGCGACCAAGTAGAGCCGTCAGAAATAATTATGTCCATGTTGTCGGAAATTGTATGCGAATCAGCCGATGCCAAGTTCTGCAAATTAACAAAAGTTTTGTCTTTTATTGTCAAAGAATTCCCACTGACAGACGCCAGTTGAACTTTTGCCTTTAATAATTAAATGAAAAGTGTTTTGCATTTGTCTGTTTGTTCGTTTGTTTGTATTTTGCTTTGCTTTGTTTATTTTCTTTAACCCAGGATCAAAGTCAGCAGAAACCTCCATCAAGGAAAGAGAGTGAAATGAGGAACAAATGAGGATTAAAAAGAATTACAATCTTAACACCCGTTTGAGTGCCTTTAAGCCATCAGCTGACGCCGTAGTAAAAAAATGTACTTCCAGTGCCTATGGGCCGTCCACTGACGTCATGCATTTTTCTTGAATTTTCATTCGTTACTATTCCTATCAAAGGACTGAAATAGAGTGTGCCTAGTAAGCCTTATATTCTACAGTATTAAAATGATATGCAAATGACCACACGTGTGAGGGGAAAGACCATTTTTCCTCATCACTGACTGGATGACCAGCCAGCGCTTTGTCTCGCTTGCAAAGATGGCGGCGCAACCTTCGACGAGCGTAGCGACCAAATCAACGTACTTACACAGCTGAGTGGGCTCTGCTAATCATTTTTGATAAAGATAATAATCTTTTATTCAGCGACTCACTCGAGCATGAAGGTGAGATGATGATAGTGATGGAATTGCCGGCCATATTCGTCAGTTATTGAGTCATGCTGTGCGATCTCAAGAGTGTGTTCAGCTGACTGGTTACCAACGTCGAACGAGCTAGCCTAGTGTGTACTCTGCACTGCGTGCGAGTGGCCAGCGGCGTGTTAGTCAGCGCGAGAGGGGAGCGCGGCCTGCTCGCGGCGTGACACGGGCAGCAGGAAAGGTAGGGAAGAGGAGGAGTGAAAGAGAGGGTTGAAGTCCAGCAAGGGGGGGCGTGGTGGGGGGGGGGGGGGGGCGTGGTCGTGAACTGACCTGTCTGCATGAGGTGTGAGCGTCTGGATAGACTTCTAGACTGTTTTACTTTCATTTACAGGTGTAGTGTGACAATACAAACTTTATTTTCAACTTTTTTGCTTTGTGTTCTTTTTTGGATGTGAAGCTGTAGTGGTAAATACATATGTTTTGATTGTGCAAAAAATCTATCCAAATCTAAATGCCTAAATATTTTTTTTTTTATGATCAAAATTAAAACAAAAGAAGCCCAGATTCAAAATCTCCATTCAATTTCCTTCAAAAATCATATATATTTCATTTTTATATCTTTTGTAGTTTCTGAGCTAGAATTTTTTGTTAATTATTACCCCCAAATCATTAGATTTCCCTGTAACTCATGGACAATTGAGATGTTAACAGGGTTAGCAAGGTGGTGAAAGGAACACCCCAGGAGGAATTTCTTGGTCCTAGAAAAGCTCCGTTTTATACAGTAAATAAGTAGGGTAACATTTGCTCCCATAAGAAAAAGTACCCTAATTATTTACTGTTTATTGTTTACTGTTCCCTCCCTCATTTCACTTTCAATTCAGTTTTATACGTTCACAGCACATGGGCGATCCAGATGTTAACAGAAGAAGTAAAAGCTGGTGAAAAATAGGTAGACATTTGCTGGGCTGGAAACTTCAGTTTGAATAACATTCACAACCCAAACTTAGACGAACAACAGAAGTTTTAGTCACCTTGCAAGTAGTAGTTTTGGACGATTATTTATGGCGTGGACTGAATACTTGAAAAACAGGTCCAGCATAGATGTCGCCTCTGCCGTGTGCAGACCCTCAGTCTCTGTTGAAGATTTCTACATCCTTTCTTTGGTGCTTTCAGTCAACCGTGTTCTGTTTTCCTCTCCATCTTCATCTCTCAACAGTTCCACAGAGTTTTAGCAAGGCCACTCGGTCTTGGTATGTCAGCATATTTTTTGTCACCTCTGGCATATCTCTGGCAAATAGATCGTGATGGAACATTTCACAGGTCAAATTTGTTGTTGACTTCACTTCACACATGTGACATTCTTACTGTTACATTTGAACTGGCAAAGTGTACAATGAGCTAAAGCATTTAGGATCTCTGACGTTGCAAAAAAACGAATATAAAAAAACTTATTTTCTCAAAAACAACCATTCCAGATCCAAACAGCACAACTGAAACAAATACTTGTTTAAAGAATGCTGCTGCTAACGAAAAAAGATTCTAAGGATTCGCTGAAAGGAGAGAAAATGATAAACGACTGCTACTCCATGACCAATTATGAATATAGGTGAAGTAGATTTTCCTGGTCTCTGTGGAAGAATATCCTCGACCGAATGTAGCAAGAACTTCCGCAGGACAAGAGAAGCTGTATGAAGACTTTGGTGAATGAGCAGGCATGCACCACGCCAGCAAATAAGACATCAGAAGCCAAGGTCAGGATGCAAGTCACAGTGCCTAAGACATCACCGCTGCCTTTTCAGACGAGAAATTTTCACAGGCTGTCGATATCAGAAGGCTGTAACCTCAGCCCGAGGTCTAGTGGCGTCAAAGAGGAACGAGAAAAAAACCCGTATTTAAACTGAGTGTGTTGATAAGAAAGAACGCACTGAGGGATATCCAGCATCATGTGGAGGGATTGCTGATGCAAACTTAGGGACACCTATACAAAGCTGGAGATACCTTTTTAAAATCTGGATGCTAATCATAGGTAACATCCAGAAACTGATTGAAAAAGTTGTTCTCGCCCAACTGTCTGAACATCTCTCTGTAAACAATCTCTTGTACTCAAACCAGTTAGCCTACCTGGCTGGCACCGAGACAGCGCTTCTCAAGATAGCACTTGATCTCCTTACAGCTGTTGATGGAAACAAAGTTCTCTCTCTCTCTCTCTCTCTCTCTCTCTCTCTCTCTCTCCTCTCTCTCCTAGATTTGTCTGCTGCCTTTGCTACAATAGATCACTCCATTCTTATCCCAAGATCAACACTTCTTTTGGTCTTTCTGATACTGTTCTTTCCTTTCCTGGTTCTCTTCATATCTCTCTGATCGCACGCAAACTATTTTAGTGAAAGATGTTAAGTCCCCTCCAAGAGCTCTTCAGTTTGGTGTCCCTCAGGGATCTGTCCTGGGACCGGTTTTGTTTGTGCTATACACCCAGCCTCCCTCAGCCATTATCAGCCAACACTCTCTCCTTCACCATAGCTTTTCAGATGACAACCAGCTGTATATCTCTGCCCATCTCAGTCAGCTTCATGAAATAATCTCCTCTTCTCAAGCATGCATTACCGATGTTAAATCATGGATGCACAATAACAAAACTACAACTTAACGCAGACAAAACTGAAATAATCCTCATTGCTTCAAAACACACTATTAGAACTCATTCTCTCCCTAGTTCCATAAATGTTGATGGAAACGAGATAAAGCTATCAGTGTCTGTTCGTAACCTCGGCGTTACACTCGATCAAACTCTCTCTTTCAAACAACATATCTCTAATGTGTGCAAGTCCTGCTACCTTGATCTTCGTAGAATTAGCTCAGTTCGCCGCTTCCTCACTCAAAATGCCCTGAAGACTCTAATCTGTGCTTTTGTCCTGTCTCGGCTTGACTATTGTAACTCCCACCTTGCCGGTGTCCCTTAACACTCATCTCTAAACTTTCAAAAAGTTCAGAACAAGGCCGCCCGTCTGATCTCCCGCTCCTCTTGATCTGATCACATATCACCAATTTTGTCATCCTTACACTGGCTTCCAGTTCAATCTCGTATTGACTTTAAAGTTCTCCTCCTGGTTTTCAAATCACTGAATAATCTGGCTCCCTCCTACCTCTCTGACCTCCTCCATCTCTATGTTCCGTCTCGCAACTTACGCTCATCCACCGATTCTCGTCTGCTTCGGCTTCCCTCCGCTCACCTGAAATCTTCAGGCCAACGATCTTTCTCTTACCAGGCACCTGCTCTATGGAATAGTCTCCCTTCTCTGCGTAACACGGACTCTTTAGAGACTTTTAAAACCTCCCTAAAGACACATCTTTTCCCTCGGACTGATTAATGATATTCACTTACCACTGTGCACGTGTTTGCTTATCGCGCTCGTCTGTCTGTCTGTCTGTCTGTGTGATTTTTTTTTTTTTTTTTTTTGTTTGTGTGCGTGTGTGTGTGTGTGTGTGTGTGTGCGCGCGCGCACGTGTGTGTGTGTGTGTGTGTGTGTGTGTGTGTGTGTGCGCGCGCGCGCGCGCGTGTGCTGTGAATTAGAATTATAATTTTATCATGTTTTCTGTAATATGCGCTTTGCTGCAAGCAAAACGGTGTCTCCATGAGTCAGCAAGGAAGGGAGGGGGGGGGGGGGGGGGGGGGGGGGGGGGGGGGGGGGCTTACTAATAAGAAGATTCAAACTGATCCTTCAGTCACCCTTGTTACGGATGGAATGGTTAGTGTCTGCAGGTGTCTGACTGTCCGACTCTCACACAGAAATTATGGATGCATGCACGACTTTTCCAATGCACATACACACACCCACTCACCTGAACATTGACAGCCAGGCAACAGAGCAACACTTTTTTGTTTTATGCTGCCCAAAACCATCATCAACAAAACATATATAATAAATGCAAGATCATCAGTAGTCGACACGCCAACCGTAAGGCGTACACACACAAAATATATCTGTATATAACTGGCTATCTACTAGCGCTGCTGGTTCCAACGACGACGTAGACAATGACGACGACGAAAACGATGAAGAGGACGAAGTCGACGAGACGATGAAGATGATGAAGACGACGTCTGCAGCGTCAAGTCTGACACAGGACTTACAGAACTTCAGAGCTGTGGCTCAAAAAATCACTAACAAACTCACGGGGTCTCTGCCGGCGACAAGGCGACAGTCTCACACAGGAGCTGTGGCTCACACTCAAAACGCAGAACGCAGCGACGGCCTAGCCAAACAGGTCGCTGGTTCAAAACCCGGGAGCGGCGCTCTGGCTTGGCAGCAGCGGCGTCTCCAACCCTACTGGCTCAGCGAGTAGTCAGTCCTGGGTGCAGTGGCAGGTAGGTTCGTTGTCGGCACTCAGGCCGGCCTCTCAACACCGATACAAGGTGGAGAACAAGGGGGTAGACACAGCTACAGCTCCGACCCTCAAGACAGTGGCAGCCAGTCCCCTTCAGTCTAGGAACACTTCTACCTGGGGGGAAACTGATTAACTACCTTGATTATCATGGCTTCTATTCATTACAATCACGACTACATTCGTATTCATTAGCCACATCACATTTCACTAGAACTTGAGACAAACATCAGCATATTCTTTCTTCAACACTACAACATTCCCTTTTCCGGAATCACAGCACTACACAGAAAAGATTTCAATATAAACCTTTCAGAATCTAGTTTTCCCAATTGGGGAAAGGATTCCCACCTAGACCCTCTTCAATAAACCATGAATACAAATCGTTACACACAATTAATGATTACTTTTCATCGTAACTATAAATGTCACGACAAAATGTTCATTTCTTTTCTTGTAACACGACGAGAATGTTCATTTCATTTCATATAATCACCAGATTTTAAGTTTTTTTTTCCCAAAAAAGATTCATCTACTTCAATATATGTAAGGGAAAGATTTCCACACACTCTTGTTTATCAACACACAACTATTCAATATTCATATCAAGAGTGAACTAAATACTCATCCACATCAAAAATCAAAACTAGCATGTATGAATTTAGAAAGAGTGGAGGTTAGTTGCCGCCAAGGACATTGACAAACAAAGTAAAGGACAAAGACACACGATGCATTTCGACCTCTTGGGTCTTCTTCAAGTAAGCCTTTTAAGTAAGTCCTTGGCGGCAACTAACCTCCACTCTTTCTAAATTTTGCTTCGTTCTCCGCCATCAGTCGCTCCATTTTGTAGCATGTATGAAGTCTCTGTCGCTCACTCTGGGAGCGTATTATCCATAGCATCAAAAACTCTCCTGCTTCTCGCAAACCACATTGTAATAAATACCTTCTTTCTTCATCAAGTTCATAACTAGTAAAGTCACAGAATAAGCAAAATATTTTTCCCCCTGAATACCACTTCCTTTAACACACTCACTTCATCTATTCATGTTTTCCGAAATGATTTCGTTTTGCTACCCTATCAAGTCACAGGATAACAGAACACAACAAATACTTTTGTTTTTTAAAACAAAAACCTTCACAGTGCCCTGAGGAAGTTTCAGTCGCTCCTAAACGGGAATACGGTTTCGATTTGCTAATAAATAAATATTGAATGATAAATACCTGACTGCCACCGAAACAGATTGGAGTCCCTCTTCGGCTTCTGGGTAGTTGCGTTGCCAGAATCACTGCAGAGACTGCCTATCCAGTTCAGCTCACCCGGTTTTAACAGTGCGCAGGTGAGCAGCAGTCAGGTACACTTTTCAACCGGCTTCCGGACGATTACCTTCCGGTTATCCCGGTTGCACAAAAATTTGTGACTGGATGGGAAATGGTCCGTCACACCCTATTTGTTGCCAGGAGATGTGTGAGCCACCCAAATTTGGAAAAACTGACAGTCGACAGACGTTTCAACCACGTAGCTGCCAGGCACATCCTGTACGTTGGATCATGCAAGTTTGTTTGTTTGTTGTTGTTGTTTTTTCAGAGAAGCCGTATGCCACATTTTATTTTCAACAAAAAATCCTTCATAGTGAACTTTTCACGTGCTCCATGTTGGGCACGCTGGACTGCCTTCGGGACCTCTGATTTTCCTTTTCCATCTTCACCCCAACATCACCATGTCTCTCTTTGCTTTCCTTTTGCCTTTGATAACCGCTTCAATGGATTGTGTTCTGTTAGCCATGCAAGTTGACCCATTTTCATATACCACGTTTCAAAGTGTAATTGACCGCCAGTTCTTAAAGTACTCTGTAGCTTTATTTCACTTTGAAATACTAATTACAATCTCTTCCTTTTGTGTAACAGCAGACATTTCCATTTTAAGGTAACCTACATTGAGATCGGACAACAAACAGGCCTAGCTGTTTCCAGAAAAAAGACATTTTTTTTTGTTTTTTGTTTTTGTTTTTTGCTGTCCCAATTCCTGTGGCACATCAGTGGCAGTGCACCCTAGCCACTCATTCCGACACCCGTCCACAGCCACAGCCCAGTCGGTTCAGTCGGTTCCGCGCAGCCCCGTCACTCACAGTCCACTGAAGCAGTCAATGTCAAGTCATCAAGAGGCAACCCACCGGAGAGACAACACTGCTGCTGAGTCACTTCGGTGGTGTTCAGTGGCGCCTGCTCTGATCCGGCAAACGCAGGCCAACCCCTACTAGCCCCGCTACTGACGACAATAATTGCTTAGTCGCAGAGCCGGCGTGAGTGAGCTTTCCTTCTGGAGGGCGCCACTACGTTCAACCAACGACAGCCCCTATGGACTCACAAAACCAAAACAAGGCCACAGACGTAAAGAGGACATCGAAACTAAAGTCACCATGATAGCAGGGAATGAAGAGCCACAGGATTTGAAAATTAGACAATCAGCTATCCAACATGTGAAGAGAAACACCATACGTACAACATAACATAAAATACACAAAATTCTTTAAGTAAGAAGGCAAAGAGAAGAAAAGAAGCAACAGCAGTTATTCAACAATAGATTACAGGAAAAGAAAGAAAAAAACAGAAACATGTTAATCGTGGCGCACTGGTAGGCTCAAAAACACTTATAACACTAGGTAAGTAAGGTAATGTTGCTTATAGCCCAGCCGACCGCAAAAGGCCATGTCAGGGCTGTCACTGCATTGAAGTCATTCACAAGTAATTCATTCGGGCAACTCTAAAATACATCTTCTAAAACCAACCCGAAATTTGTTAAAGATCTTTCCACAACAAAATCTTAGATACGATGACAAATATCTCTAAGAATTCAAAGATCGAGGTGGAAATCTCTGAAAAATGTTTTCATGAAATCTGCTTTAAAATGTTTGTGTCTCACATCATGCATGTCCCAACACCCTAAAAGAATATGTTTCACTGTGAGTGGTACATGACATGGGATGCGCCACGGAGATTCTTCACTCTTTATAAGGTACAAATGAGTAAAAGACTATAACTATTAACATTACCATTGGTTATAACACTAATAGTAACGATAATAGTTATAGTACTGACAACAACAAGTCACAACAAGGAAGAGAAGACAAGGAAGGAGGACGGGAAGGAAATGAAAAAAAGGAGAACACACACACACACACACACACACACACACGCGCGCGCGCGCGCGCGCGCGCGCGCACTTACGCACGCACACACACACACACACACACACACACACACACACACACACACACACACACACACACACGTGGCCATAATTTCCATTACTAAATGCATGATCACAATACAGTATTGAAATAAAATAGGGGAAAAAAATCTTTCAGCCGGATCTGTACATTGCTTTTCAGTCCTCTCTATTTCCCACCTCTGACCCCCCCCTCCCCCATCACCCCTCCCCCCCCCCCCCCCCCCCCCCCCCCCCCCCCCCCCCCCCCCCAGCACGCTTACTTCCCCTAAACGGGTTGTCCAGTTTTAAGCGAAGAACGACACAACACACACACACACACACACACACATGTAATTGAATCTCTCCACGACGATTCGTCAGTCAAGATGGCGCTCGAAAGCGCTAGCCAAGACTGCAATCGTCTGACGATGGCACAAGTGGTCAAGGCCATCGCCTGACGATGGCACAAGTGGTCAAGGCCATCGCACGCCTGGGATGGCGGAGCGCGTTACACTGACATCCGCAAGGCTTTGCGTGAGAATGACGATGAGCTCAGCTTCTTCCGGGTGAAAGCTAACCCGGTGATACTTCCGGTTAGCAACGCAATGGCAGGACGCCGCTCTCAACTGTGCTAATTTATCAAAGGTTCTAGTGGGTTTAGATAAGTTTTACGATCATCAGATGGCATCAAATACTTCAACGAAAAAAGGCGACACATTTTACACAGTAAGTAAAGGTCGTAAAATTGCAATTTTCAGTTCGTGGAACGATGCCAGCAAATCGTTTACTGGCTTCGCCCAGGCTGCCCACAAGGCTTATGACATGCATGAGCAGGCCACGGCGGCTCTGAAAGCAGCAGGCATTCATGAGCCAATCACATATGACATAGGCATAGAGATCTTTGACAGTGACAGTGAAACAAAAGTCGCACAGAACAGAGAAACGACAGGCAAAAGAACGAGAAGAAACGACA
Organism: Conus betulinus; assembly: GCA_016801955.1. Lineage (NCBI taxonomy): Eukaryota > Metazoa > Mollusca > Gastropoda > Neogastropoda > Conidae > Conus > Conus betulinus. The sequence continues at coordinate 53,248 of JADBJO010004796.1, read as the reverse complement.
CAACAAAAGATAGAATCAGCATGCTTCTGGGGCTCAGAGTCAAACGAACTAATTCGAAAATACGCGGACTGTGGACAAAAAATACACTTTTCTTGCACAGATTTGCCGCTATACCAGGTTTGTGCCTTTGCAAAGACACAACGAAAGTATTCATGCTCAACATGCTGTGAAATTTTATCATGACGAAAGCATTTCAGAACAACTTGACTACAAAGAGACAAAAGAACCAGAAGAAAACAACTGTGACGTTAACTCCATAGAACAACTTCTGACGTGTCAAAACACCATTATGACGTCAAAAAAAAATTAGAATCTGCAGTATGCAGGCTGGCTTCGCAAATAGGGGACATGCGGTCACATGAAAAAAAAAAAAAAATGAGCTAATGCAGATGATAGATAAACTGGACAAATTACCAAATAGAGAAAAACCGTAAATGACTACTCAACAAGAAGATCGCCAGCAAACAACAGAAATGCAGAAACACAAACAGAAGACTTGATCGTCAAGAGCAGACAAACACCTGAAAGGCCAAATCTTACCAACGAAAACTCCCCAAAACAACAGATTCTCTGCTCTAACACCAAAACAAAGTCAAAATCAAAGACCATTGATGCGGAAAGTCATCCCAGTGAGATACCTTCTACATGTCAAAAAGAGGGCTTGTCGAAACAAGATCATGATGTTAACAGCAACAGCAGGGACACAGAAACACAAACGGAAGATCTGATGGTCAGAAAATCTCACAGACATCTACAACAGCACAGAGCTCTGGGATTCCCCAAATGCTCAATTAAATCCAGCGAAAAAAACTTGCAAATGAATTAAATACTGTCCACAAGACAAAGAAAAATCTAAAATCCAACAATCCTACTTCTCCCGATAATGGAGAAAAAAAATTGCTGGTGGAAAAATCAGAAGAAAAAGAAAATACTCATGTGGTTGAGGACAGTGGGGATGACAGAAGTGGGTCAGAAAGCTCAGATGTTGAGACTGAGAACGGCAGTGACTCAAACACACTGGTGGAAGATGATGTTTCAGTGAACAAAAAAAGCAGGAACTGGCAACCAACTCTCTGCTTCCACCAGTAACTATCTTGCATGACCCTGTTCTTAGAGGAGTTGACCCAGAAAGACTTGGTCATTCATATGGATTTAACGTCGACATGATAGCAGCACCAAAAGCAGAAAGTTGAACCACCTGAAAACAGATTTGGGAAGCTGCAAAGAAATGAAGAAGATGAACATGTACATGAACGATCTTGCTGACCATGCAGAAGAGATGCATTACAATCTCAACATAACTCAAAACGAAGAAGGCATTCATGTGCATGAAAGAACACTGCGGCAAAAATGATAAATACTTCTGCCCTAAACCCAGCTCTAATCATCACAACGGATTAGAATGCGTCGGAAGGAAGAAGACAGAACAATAAAGACATAAAGCAGAGACCAAACGTGAAAGAAAACCACAGCAACGAAACAATTATGAGAGTGAACACTCAAGAGAAAGAGGACAAGAACAAAGCAATGAAGATTACTCATACAAAGGAAAACTGCAGCAACAAGGCAAAGAACGAAGATGTGGATGTGAACAACAATGGAAACAACATCGTGAGGTCAGATATTATGGAAGAAATGAAAGAAAACAGTAAAGAAGAGTTGTTGCAAGAAGGAACGACTCATGGAGAAAGACATATTGATAGGTACCCACAGGAATGCAACCTTGAATACCACATCTACAAGGGAGAAACTTCCGTCAACAAAAACGGAGATAAAATAACGAAGACAGATATCGAGGTAATGAAGACTGGCGTTGGCGACAAGTTAATGAAACTGGCAGTGTGAGAAGATGCTACGCCAAAAATACGATAAAGTAAATGACCTGTACGGAAGAAACAGACATCAAACAAAGAGTGAAGACTACTATCAACAGAGATGGACGGATAAAAGAAGTACAGAGTTCATTCATCTTATTCAAGGGATATACGTGAACGACGAGACAACAGAAATTAACGGCAACGAAGGAGAATCGACACATCCCAGTTACACAACTTGGATCAATGGAACAATGATGATGTGACTAGAGAGCACCAAGAAGAAACGAGCTGCACTAGTCATCAGAATTATGTACAGGGTCGAGATGCTAAGCACTATGCAAATCGTAATACACATTACGGGAAAATGTATGATGATGGCGACTACACTCCACAACGAAAGCAAATTCCAGCTGGTGAACAATGACTTTCCAAACCAGCGGTACAGTCGCTAAAGAAGAAAGAGGACACAGCGTTTGTCACCAAAAGCTCAAAAGTGAAACGAACAATACTAGAACTGGAAAAATACAAGTGAAAATAAGTAACTAAATAATGTCAGCAGACACGATTGTAAACAGTGACACTTAAATGATCGATTAATATATCATTTTCATGTAACTAAACGTGATAAAGAAAAAGCACCACTTATAAATCTGCTAGTAACTTAGCAACTACGTTACATAATATAAGCACAGTCTGGGGAAGAGAAAAATAAATATCCTATCATGGAACACTAATGGTTTTATAGGAAACATTGGTGGTATAAAAACACACACAAACACAAAGACTGGCAGTTTATGCAAAAAAAACAAACAAACAAACAAAAAAAGCATATGATATAGTGTTCCTGGAAGAAACTCATCTAACATATGAAGACACAAAGAATATACATTTTCCACACTTTGCACCGGAGTTCACTATTGTCGTGAACGACACAAGAAAGCGTGTAAGGCTTCAGGAGGGATTTCAGTATTTGTAAAACATGAAATCAGAGAACAAGTCAAATTTTTACCGCAAAGTAATGGAGATATAGTTTGGATGTCTATACCAAATGTAGACAAACAGGGAGATGACACTTATATATGTTGTTGCTATATACTGCCACTATACTCATCATGTGGTAGAAATAACGCGGATTTGATATGGGATAAATTACAAAATGATATAGAACATTTTTCGCCGAAAGGCAACATTATTATTTGTGGCGATCTTAATGCTAGCACTGGAACATTGATAGATTATACGGAAATAGACTCAATTCATGATTGTTTTATCCCAGGTCACTACAATCGAATCAATAAAACATATAATAGATGTTCTATGGATCATGTTGTTCACAAAAATGGTAAGAGATTAATTAACATTTGTACGGACAACAGCCTTCTTATTCAAATGGTAGGACATTGGGTGATTTGGAGGGAAAAATACACTTGTCATATACGCCAAGGTAGTAGTGTGGTAGATTACTTTATATGTTCGGAATAACTTACACAAAATATAGTTGAAATGAAAGTTATGGAACTAAACCATTTTTCTGATCATTGTCCACTCAGTATGACACTATATATTACCTATATTGAAAAATGGAACGAAAGACAAGAGTTATTTCAGCAAGAGCACAGTTTATAAGCAAACTAATAGTTTAAAGGAAGAATATATAAAATTTTACTGGGATGATAATTCTGCTGATGCTTTCTGTACAGCTTTAAAAACAATGCAAAATAGTGAATCGCTACAAGAAATCAAAAATCATATTGACGAACCAATCACAGTTGAATTAGCCACTCTTGTTTTGGAAAAACTTATCAATACATTAAAGTATACTGCAAAATTGGCATTACGACATAAACTTATAACTAAAAGATAATCCAGAAAACGCTCCGAAAATGATTTGACCAAGACTGCTATATTCAAAGACAAGATCTAAAAGTCTTTAAGAAATGCATTGAACAGAAATCCACAAAATAAAACATTAAATGAAAAGTACTTTCACAAAATGAAAATATGCCAACGTTTGTTGAAAAGGAAGAAAAAGATTTATAAGAACAGTTTAGTTCAGAGTCTAAATGAATCATATTTACAAGATCCAAACAATGTGTGGAAAACATTAAAACAAATACATGAAGCAGATTCTCAAAACAGAAATAACCATGGAGCGATAAGTAGTACAAAGAGGCTAGACCATTTACAAAATCTTATTGGTACAGAGGTAAATGTTGAAACAGATGCAAAACTAAAAGGTAAATTCTAAATGGGAAAACTCTCTTCAGAATTAAGTTACTCTGATCTTGATTTCCAACATCATCTAAAGAAATTTTTAGATGCTTCAAAAAATATACGTAACAAAAAAGCGGCTGGAGAAGATGAGATTATTAACAATGAAATAATCAAAACCAGTTTACCAGATACAGGTGAAATAATTAAAAAATGTATTCCAAACTTTTTTTTTTTTCTCAGGAGCCTATCCAGAAGCATGGAAGAGGGGAATAAATGTCCCCATTCATAAATCAGGAGATCCCTTCAATCCTTCAAATTATCGAGGTATAACAATTAATAACTCTCTCAGTAATTTGTTTTGCCATATATTAAATCACCAAATAACAAACGTTTTGGAAGAAAATCATCTACTAGCAGGAGAACAAGCAGGCTTTCGCAAAAAACACAGAACATCACATCATCTATATGTGTTAAAGAAAATTGTTAATGGTATATATGAAAAGCAGAAATGATCGCCTTTATGGTTGCTTTATCGACTTTGAAAAAGCGTTCGATAATGTTTGACATGAGGCACTTTTCTTAAAAATACATGAAATAGGCATACAGGGAAGCTGTTTCAGAGTTATTAGGAACATGTATGAAAATTCCAAAATATGCACAAAAACGAATGAAGGTCTATCCCATAATATAAACGTACGTAAAGGAGTACTACACGGAAATGTTCTTAGTCCAACTTTATCTAATATCTTCGTAAATGATACTTCAAAGTATATTGGGGAGACAGATAGTCCATATATGGATGAAAAGACGCCTATATCATGTTTAATGTATGCGGATGACCAAGTTATTTTATTTTTCTTTTTTCTAAAACAAAGAAAGGTCTTCAAAACCAGCTTGACAAATTGAATAAATATTGTTTAACTTGGGGTTATTAATGTACAAAAGACAAAGGTATTGATATTTACACATTAAAAAAACCCCAAGTTCCCATTTTATTTAAATTGGTACTGAGATAATTCAGACAACTGATCAGTACAAATATCTGGGAATAACTTTGCATTCTGACGGCTCCTTACTTTGGCGAAAACTCAACTTGCCAAGAAAGCAAGTAAAGCTTTACATTCATTGTATCGATTAATCAGAGGAACCAACATTCGTTTTGTTACAATATTACAACTTTTCGATACTTTGGTTACTCCTATAACAACATATGGAGCAGACGTTTGGTTGCCATGGTCTGAGAAAAGTACAATGTCTAACATGGACTCATTTGATATATCTGATTTTTTTTTCAAATAGTATTTTTTCTTCAAAACACCCACATGAAAACTTAAATGTGAAATTCTGTAAACGTCTTCTTGGTTTACACTCAAAGCAATTAATTTAACGACTCTGTAAGTGAACTAGGAAGATTTTCAATTGGAATTCACATAGCTTGTCGAACCATTGGCTTTTGGCTGCATATTTTAGATAAGTCGGAAGAAACATATTTAAAAAGTGCATACAACGACATGATGAATAAAGACAAGGGAATTCAATATCCATGGCTCTTGTTTATCAAAAACATTCTTTACAGTTTAGGATTAAACCATGTTTGGTTGAACCAGTCAACACTGAGTAAGCATAGACTGAAATTCACTATACAACAACAATTGAAAGCCAGGTATATTGAATTTTGGGCAAAGGAAAAGACAAAATACAGCCGTTTAGAGTTTTA
>JADBJO010004796.1:32500-40000 GCA_016801955.1 Conus betulinus | reverse complement strand
CCTGAGCCAGACTGTCTTTATCACGCCGTCATTTGCGGATCTCAGGGCGGCTTCTTCTCTGCGTGCTCATATCAAAAGAGGAGTTAATTTTTGACTGCTGGCTGGTGCGCCCCCTACTGGCCTTCCCGATCTCCCTTTCCATCTTTTCCTTAACCTGGTCACCTACTTTTTTGTGTTTGTTTGGTGGTGGTTTTCTTTCTTTCTTTTTTTCTTTTTTTTTTTTTTTCTCTCTTTAGATCGCGCTAAAACGTTTTTTTTTTTTTTTTTTGAGAATCGTTCGTGTTTTTTTCACTTTGTTACTGTGCTGAACTGAATCATTGTCACTGTCAGCCAAAGTGTATTCAAGGTCCCCTTTTGATGACCAGTCTGTTTGTATACCATACAAACAATGGGACTAGTGCGTGAAGAGAGGTAATGATCTTCCTTCCGGCAGTTCGGTCATTATTACTTGTTTTTTGCTCCTTGTGGTACATTTTAGCCTGAACTATGCTCACTTTCAAAGAACGGTCAAGTGGTTTGTCTGGCACCGAAATAAAAACAAAGCGGCGCCCTGTCAAGAGTCTGGTCATTTTATTGTCCTGGTCCCTACCTGTTCCATGTTTACGTCCCTACCTGTTTCCATGTTTATGTCCGAGAGTAAATCACGCTGAAGGTTTTGCAGGAAATGTGCAGTTTTGCTGCGGAAATTCAACTGTCCGCACTTTCGTGCTGAGTCTCTCCCAGCCCCGTGCCATCACTTGTTGTTGTCATCTTTGATGGTGGTGGTGATGGTGGTGCTGGTGGTAGTGGTTTCCCTTCTTCTTCTTCTTCTTCTTCTTCTTCTTCTTCTTCTTCTTCTTCTTCTTCTTCTTCTTCTTCCATTGCCATTCACACCACAACCATATAAATGTAACAAAATCTCTCGATCATCTCTTTCCTCTCCTTCTTCTGTTATAATCGTTACCATTATCACTACAATTACTATTATCATAACTGTTAGTATTATTGTTGTTACATGATTATACTACTACTATTGCAACTGCTGCTGCTGCTACTACTACTTCTACGTTTACTACTACTACTACTACTACTACTACTACTACTACTACTACTACTACTACTACTACTATATAGAAGTAGTAAGTATAGAAGTAGTAGCTGTTGTCGTAGTAATTGTGGTGGTGGTGGCGATATTATCATTATCATTATTCATATCATTATATCATCTTTTGTATTATTATAACCCGCATTGTCTCCTTTTCAACATCAGTTCCATTCTGTACTTTTACATTTTGCACCCCAATTGAAGAATTATATGACTGTCTGTTCGTCCTTCGTTTTGATTGTCTTCAATGTTATTTGTCTCGTCTGAAGAAGACCCAATATGTCGAAAGGCGTCGCGGATTTTGTGATTTGTTCTTTCTTTTCGTGGCGTGGTAAATTCTGCTTTTAGTCTTTTCGGAACCTATGTCCTCTGGTCCGCCAAGTGTTTTGAACGGTTCCAGATGTTCTGCTTGTACAGCACCGCAAATTGCAAGTAAAACGGCAAAGCTGGTATGGAGTGATGGCATGTTGTACAACACAAAAAACGTAGTAGATACAAGACCAGAGAGATGTAAAAGAGGGCCACACAGATCTGCAATATATGGAGAGTTATTGTGAAGCTGTCATCAGAGGCTCCCACATGTCTCCCATTCAGGGTCAGCAGATGACCAAGCCAAGGCAAACCCAAGGCTCTGAATGTCAGACGCTTACTAAGCCAGAGGAATCTTACGACGGCTCCAACAACTCCTAGCATAACAAACAGCTGGCACAAAGAGTGTGATGACACTGCACACAGGTGACACAAAGATTTTAAAGTAGCCAAAAGGCGCATGGAAAAAAAATCACGGCATTGGTAATGGTTAGCTCGAGTAAGTAACTTGAAAACATGTTACACATTACTGTTTGCAGCTAAAACTTGACACACAAGGAGCTACAAAAAGGGATGTGGTAACAACAAAAAAAAAAAAAAAAAAAAGCAAAAACAAAAACAAACAAAAAAAAAAAAAAAACAAACAGACAAACTACCTGTCGTTTTTTAACAGCAGGTGAATCTAGTTTGTGGCATCAACCATCGTTTCGCAAAATATGTGTGTGCAAAACTGGATGTCTTTTTACCCTTCGTTTGCACTCCTGTTGTTTGCTCATCGTCCCTCTGTCCTGATATGTCTTTGTATTGGTCAGCTTATTAGATCACTGTTTCCCACTCTTGGACAGTTCTTGAGTTTGTCGATCTATATGTATTAATAGCACTTTTCGGTATGGACACACACACACAGACAGAGACAGACACACAGAGACACACAGACACAGAGAGAGAGAGAGAGAGAGAGAGAGAGAGAGAGAGAGAGAGAATGTTAATAGCAGGACAGAACAGATAACAGTCAACAGGGAAATGAGATGAGAATGTCTTAAGCTGACTATAGTCTGGGGAGTATTGTTTCATGCACTTTGATGTCTGTTGTTTATATTGTCCCATCTGATAGGGACATATTTGATGAAAAGTCTCGAGTTTGTTTTGTTTGAGACACTTACTTTGTGCCTCGCTTTTTGTGTTTTATTTGTATTGTGTTTTAATTTCTGTGACACTGTAGGACAGACGTTTTTGTAATGAATATTCACGAGTTTGTTTCTGACTTAACAGAATAAAAGAATTTTTTTTCTGTCCCGACCGGCTCATACCCAGAGTTGAGTTTGCTACGGGCTTACTTGGGAAGATTGGGAAAAAACAGTCGAAAATTCATCCACTTAATGGATGCGTCTCTCTGAGAGTGTTGCTCAAATTTCCTGACCAACACTGCAGGTGTCTGTTTCTCTCGGGCTTGGTTGACACCAGGATATATTATGAAAGGAAGAACAGAGTACAACCCTGTCATGCAGTCTCAGACTGAAATGGAAATCCATAGTATCATCTTTATCATCCTCATTCTCATCGATCAGCAATACAAAAAAAAGTCTCAAATTCTGTGGCCCTTCATGCCCTGCCCTCATAGTGACCTCAATTTCGATGTCCTCTCGTCGTCTGTGACCTTCGTTTGGTTCCGTTGGGGTCACCAGTATCGGCGAGTCCATGGGGCTGTCAATGGACAGACGTAGTGGCGCCCTCCGGAGGGAGAGCTCACTCATACTGGCTCCGCAACTAAGCAATTATTGTCGTCCAGTAGGGGGCTTAGTGGGTGGTGTCCTGCGTATGTGGATTAGAACAGGCGCCAAAGAACACCACCAAAGTGATTCAGCAGTAGTTCAGTGTATCCTCCGGTGGGTTGCCTCTTGACGACTTGACATTGACTGCTCCCGTGGATTACCAGTGCCAGGGATGAGGTGCGGCTTACCAGGCTGTGGCTGTGGATGAGCTGTCGGAATGAGTGGCGTGGTTGTACAGCCATTGCAGTGGAACAAAAGGTGAGGTGAGGTGAGACAGCCAAAAATAAAAAAAAAGAAGAAAAGAATCTATATTTGGTATCTTGTTTTGTGTATTTAGTTGTATTGAGCTTCGTTTTCGGTAACACTCAAGAATCATTCGTTAAAAATTTCATGAGCTTTTTTTGGTATTGTTAATGAATATGCTAAACGCTCCTTTGTACCTTGCTTTGTGGGTGTTTGTATTGTGCCTTGTCTTCCGTAGCGCTGTAGTCTGTATCATCTTCATCTTAGAGAATAAGAAATCATTGAACACATCATGGAAAAATCCAAACCTATGCGCACACAATGATGTAGAGCGTTCATCAATAGTAGTGTTCATCTCAAACTGTGTAATCTTTTTTCTGCAGGCAGTGACAATGATAGCTAGCTGCGTTCATGCCTGGTAGTCGTGAACCTGACATTTTTTCAACGTTTTGCCGATCAGTTCTTTTTTTCTTCCTCCTTGCTCTCCCTTTCTCGATTTTTGTCAATGACTCACAGCACTGAAGACAGATTTCTTTCAGCGTTTCCTTAAACCTGGACCCCAAACAGCAATAGATGAAAAAATTGACGGACGTGTTGATATAGGAAAACAAATCAAAGAGGCTGAGTATCAACTTAAAGGTGTTGAAGTACCGGCCTTGAAGACTCATGTCAGGAACGAATAACAAACACATACTATAGAAAGGAGTGGAAGAGAGCAGATGACGTAGAGAACGGAAATTCCGATCAGCATGCGTGTTAGAAGGATTTCACGTGATGACAGTGTGACTGAAGAGGTCTGCTCCCTCCAATGGACTATTTGTCTCAGTTTGACGAAAGTCAGAATTGTGGTGGTGGACACGACTGATGTGAACAGACCAGGCAAGAACAAGCCCAGCACCACCCCTGCAAAGGTATCAACCATTTTCTGATACTTCAGATAGAACTGGCTGGGGTAGGTAGCCTTAGATACGGTGTGAGTGAGAGGGTCAAAGACACAGACTACACTCCAACGTGTGGTAGTAATGTTCATCATGCCCAGCATCAGAACGGCACCAACAAGGATGATCACCCCTGTCGTTTTGGTTTTCAGGATCTGCTGCGAGCGGAGAGGACTGAAGACACAGAAAAACATCTCTCACAGGCGATCATCGTGGACAGAAAGCCAGACACCCAGTTCATGCCACGGAATGAACATCAAATGGTTGTTAACCATAAACTCAAACACCACTCCTACTCCTGGCACCTTGGTAAACTGGGAGTAGATTGTATCAAAGTTGAAGGCAAAGGAGTATAGCATGTACAGAGAATCGGCCAAGGACAGAGAAGAGGCACAGGTTGATACGTTCTTTCAGCCCCTGTTTACAGAACACGATCATGTTGAGGATTGCAGGGAAGGCTGATGGAGAAGAGGATGGGAAAGAAAATGACAGCCACAGCCGTGTGTCCATCGCCATTTGTACTTGTTGACTGATGAGGTTGTCTGGGTTGTTCCAAGGAATGAAGGCTCAGGTTTTTGCTAACAGCACCACACATCCCTCAGGGGGCTCTTCAGACACTGTCACGTTCTTTGTTATCGAATTTTGAGTACCAGCAGGCGACCAAGTAGAGCTGTCATAAATAACTATGTCCATGTTGTCGGAAATTGTATGCGAATCAGCCTATGCCATGTTCTGCAAATCAACAAAAAATTTGTCCTTTATTGTCAAAAGATTTCCACTGACTGACGCCAGTCGAACTCTTACCTTGTACGATTAAATGGAATGGTTTTGTATTTGTTGTCTGTATTTTGCTTTGTTTTGTTTATTTTTTAGCATCACTAAAACGCTTACGAAAACCATGTGGAGTACATTGAAATTTTTTCAGCAAGCTCTCTTTCAGAAGCTCGTATGATACAACATTATTTTCTGCGAGACTGTAATAAAGAGGTTTTTTAAACATTTCTTTATTGAACAGATGTGTACATAAACAAATTATTGAACTGAAGCAACAACAAGGAATTGCTTATAATGTGACGGAAAATTTAACAACAGAAAACACATCGGCGGATTACATAATCAACATTGATACATAAAAGAGAAAGAAAAATGTTGAATGTCATATGGGAAAAATTGTAAAAAAAAAAATCTTTATTTAAATTAAAAGACAAGAAAGAAGATAGAACAGATCAGGAGAATCTAATAGCGATCTAATAGAGAGTTAAAACAGAACCCTCCCGCAATGCAGACAGGTATGTAACCCACAAATCCTCTTGCCAACCTATGGAACGAGCATGGGGTTCAAAACGAAACAGATAACTATCTCTGTCGTCAGTTCTTTCTATAAAAGGCAGCAACTTGGGAAAGGCAGGCCGAGAGGCGTTAGACCTAGGCAAACCAGGACCCTGACTCTTATTGTCCTGTTGAGGAGTCACTTGAAACTGCATTCGTTTAGTTTCCTCTATCGCCTGAGTTCTTTTAGTTTCGTCCTGTACTTTTTTTAGTTTCCTCCTGCTCTTCTATTTGTATCTGCTCTCTTTTAGTTATCTCTTCTTCCTGCATTCTTTTCATTGTGATTCTTTCCTCTCTTTCCATATCTTGGGTAATGCACTTATCCACACAAGCCAACAGGGACTCTCCCTCCAGACCACATACCTTACCTAGTAAATATTTAGCGAAAATATTGTCCTCGTCCATCCACAGAGGACACAACAGGACTGTCTTCTTTAGCCTTCTGTGCTATAATGAAAATATGAAATAATGTTCTGTCCAACCCGACAAAAACATTAGTGGACCAAAGAGAGCAATTGCTATCACAAGCAAAAAGCTCTCAAACCTCTGTCCACTACACTATATACTGGTCAATCAGTGGGCGATTGCATCTCTTAGGAGATCCAAGTAAAGGTTACTCTGCACAATTCCTAGCTGCAGACAATGCTTGGGTTATTGAACAGCAGAGCTGACCACTCAGACTGTTCCATTTCTTTTGATCTCCCTTGTATCCTTAAATGGATCCTCAAGATTAGGCTCAAAGATTCTCCCCTACATTTTATACTGTTTGCATAATGTTTTTAGTTTTCAGCATCTTGTTTCCTCTCCACACTTTCGTCTTGTTTTATTTACTACCTTTCGCTGGCAGCTTTGGGGGTGCTGTTGATTCTTTTTTGAACCTTTGGTTGTGAGAACACCACAGAAGTACGGACTGTGGTGTGTCTCTATTTGGCGCCAAGAGCGCAGACTCAATCAGCCGTGTCAGCCTGATGAGTCAATCCAGCGGACGAAACGCCTAGGAGCAGGCAATACACATAAATCTGCCTTCGAGATGGATTGTCTTGGTTCCCTCATGCAGGTAGTGAAGAGTTTATATATATATATATATATATATATATATATATATATATATATATATATATATATATATATATATATATATATGATTATAAACAAAGCTTGCTCTTATGTCTCAGATTGTAGAAATAGGGGGGTGGTAAGCCTTCATATCTGCAGTGGCAGATGATTCTGCCTAACTGACAGTATGTGCTTGAGTGGGTGAATGGGAAATAAATAAATGCTTCTCAAAATGAACCTTCAGCAAGCTTATAGTCTCCAAAGAGGGAGACCATCTCCAATGGGGAGAAAGCTCACTAACATATAACTCCTGTCAGATACCGGTATTTCGAAACCTGATTGTTTCTCCTCAGTGACCGCGGAAAGTGGTAATTTGACTCCTCTGCCTTTTCGGTTTTAAGAAGAATGCTATACCAGAAAAAGGCTGGTGTGCAATACCATAGTATGTTTGCTGAGTTTTCCAAAAACCAACTAAAGATGCCACCTAAGAAGCAAAAGAAAATAATGAAAGAGCAAAACAAGCTACATTTTCTTGTGAAAAATAGAAAATATAAAAAAGGTACTTATCCTTGGAATTTATTGTTTCATTATATATATATATATATATATATATATATATATATATATATATATATATATATATATATATATATATATATATATATATATATATATATATATATTCCCATTTTCATCTTCATTTTTTTCTGATTACAAATCTGTGCCAAGTCATTCCTATAATGAATTATTAACCTGCACTTGTTTCCCC
>JADBJO010004796.1:22500-27500 GCA_016801955.1 Conus betulinus | reverse complement strand
GGATGCCTTTTGGACTTGTGTCGGTTCCTGCAGTGTTTGCAAGTATGGTGCGTATGCCGGCTTTATCTCAGTTTGCTGCTATCGATTTCTTTGACGATATTTTTGTGCACAGTGTGTCATGGGATGCCCATCTTAGTCAAGTGAAGGGCGTGCTTTCTAGTCTGAGGCTTTCAACCTCACAGCTCGTCCAAGATCGAGGCAGGCTTTCGTTTACTGCATTTCTTGTCATGTTGTTGGAGGCGGTACTATGCGTCCTGAAGGGAAGAAGGTTGATAAGATTTTGAGAGATATCCATTCCTACTACCAGGAAGCAGGTCAGATCTTTGTTGGGGTTACTCAGTTTTTATAGGAGATATGTTTGAAGGGAAGAAGGTTGATAAGGATTTTGAAGATACCCACTCCTACTACCAGGAAGCAGGTCAGGTCTTTGTTGGGGTTACTCAGTTTTTATAGGAGGTATGTTCCTGGGTTTGCTATTTTGAGTGCTTCACTGTCTGATTTGATCAAAGATGATGGTCGTGCTAGAAGGTCTATTTCTTGGACTTCTGAGTGTGCTGAAGTTTTGAAGAAGATTCAGGGTATCTTGTCCTTCTGCACCTGTGTTGTTGTTACCTAGGTTGGGTAAGCCTTTTGTTCTCAGAACTGACGCTAGATCGGTTGGTTTAGGTGCTGTGTTGCTTCAGGAGAATGATGATGTTTTTCACCCAGTCGTGTTCGTTAGTCCAAATTTGCTGGATCGTGAGAAGGCGTACAGTATTATTGAGCGGGAGTGTTTAGCCATTGTCTTGGCTGTACATAAGTTTGTTAGATTCCTTTGGGGAATCCGATTTATCCTGCAGACGAATTATCGTCCCTTGACGTACCTCCGAACGTCAAACTTCAAGAATTCCAGAATTATGCAACGGGCATTGTTGTTGCAGGAGTTTTCGTTCGAAGTACAGCCAGTTCCAGGTTCATTGAATGTTTTCGTTGATCTTCTCTCACGTTCATGTGAAAATCAATGGTCCCTTGGGAAGTGACTTTCTTTGTGTGTACTGCAGTTTTCTGATTCTGTTCAGATGTATGATTTCTGGATTTTTGCATTCTACTGTTTGTTCGCTTCTTCTTCAAAAACAATTCAGTCATTGTTTGTTTTTTTAGGAGGGGGAAAGTGTAACGTACCGTATTTCACCTGGTCCCAAAGTTTGTGGACACGTTTGACCGGAACAGGGAAACTTGTAAAACCGGCCGGCCTGTTTTCCTGACTGCCACCCACCTGCGTTTTGTTTAAGTCAGGGGAGCGGGGATTTCACTTCAGTCTCCACAGAGCTACCGGCCAAGCAACACTTCCAGAGAGCCGAAGGGAGACTAGAGGTATGTCCTCGCTGGCAGACTGGGATGTCTTGATAATTGAATCGAAGTTAGGATTTGGACTAATAAAGTTTTTTTTCCTTTTTCTGCAGGTGGTTGGCAACTTTACAGCTCTTGGTAAAGGCCTTACAACATTTGATTGTTCCCTTGATATATTTTGATTTGATGAAACATAATATGGTGACAGAAGGAAATTGTAGTAAGTGAGTGAGTCGAGAGGAGGATGAGGAGAATGGAATGAGTAGAAAGAAGAAAGAATATGCATACTGATGTGTGATCGGGAAAAAGTAATCTAGTTAAATCACTATATTATTGAGAAAAAGTGTTGTTTATCTTTTTTCCCTAAAGTATCATAATGATGTGAGAGTTGGTGGACTCTGGAAGTGAGCAATGGAAATTATTGTGCATAGATTATCGGAAAATGTATTCTGATTCTTGTTATGTAAATAAAGGGACGAACGGAAATCGTCCCTTGATATGTAATTAGACACGTTTAGTGATGATGATGAACATTTTTTTTTTTTATAAGAAGGGACGAACGGAAATCGTTCTTTGAAATGTAATTGGACACGTCTAGTGATGATGTGATATGATGAAAATATTCTTTTCTTGATAAAATGGCACAAACGGAATTCGATCTGTATATGTAATAATTGTATTTTGGGTACTTTGAAAAAGGGTTCCATGTGGAAATCCTTTCCTTCGTTGTAAACAATCATGCTGTTAATCAAAGAAAATTTTTTCTATTTTAATGCACCCACTGTATTGAAACTTTGTAGATCCTGTTATGGGTATTTTCCCTCAGTTTCTATTGAAATGTAGTATGTGAAAAGTGACACATGTTCGTTACAAACAAGAACGATAAATGTGTTGGAAGTAGGCTAGATAATCAAGGTAGCTATCAGCTCCCCCAGGTGTCGGTGAAGCCCCTGTCTGACCTGGGAATTGACTGCCATTCGGGTGTGGGGTGCAGCCTGTGCCCAGCCGTCGTCTCCGCCCCGTGGAGATGTTGAGAACCTGTCCGTGAGGTCAGCAACGAGCTGCAGTGTGAAAGGGCTTCAGCGTTCGTCGGGACGACGACTTGTGTGCTTCTGTTGTGTGGGAGTCCCTGGAGGGACTCCACGAATCGATCTCCGTGAGCAGGTTTCGTTTTCGTCGTGTCGACGTGTGTCCAGGAGTGTGGGGGTTCCTGGAATGACTTCACGAATTGCTTTCGCGAGTGACTTTGACCTGTGTGAGAACTCTGTGACTTGGGCCAGATGCGGTCAAGTGCACAGTTTGTGGGTAACACTGCTGTGGGCGCCAGCTTGGTTTGATGTGACATATAGTAACTACTGTCGTTGTGCGCCCTTTGGTGGTGGTGAGAGTATATTGATAATTTGCTTTTGTTACTTTATGCTGTGCTTGTTCATGCTCATTATGTATTATGTCTTTTTTTTATCTGATGGTTCAGGCAGCGAACAGAAACAAAAGTAAAACGTAACCTGTTTCCTGGCTATCTATATTCGTGTGGTGTGGGTGTGTGTAGGGAAAAGTCGTACACGCATCCAAACTTCTTCAGGTGAGAGTCTGACAGCAAAACACGCACCGCACATCGTCCGTGACAGTCAGGTACATTCTCCTGGTCTCTGTGGAAGAATATCCTCGGCCAAATGTAGCAAGAAGTTCCACAAACAAGAAAAAGCTGTATGAAGACTTTGATATATGAGGAGCCATGCACGACACCAGCAAATAAGACATCAGAAACCAATGTCAGGATGTAAGCCACAGTGCCAAAGACATCCACCCTTCCTTTTCAAAGGAGGGATGTTTAAGGGCTGTCGATGTCAGAACGCTCAAACTTCAGCCTGAGACCTAGTGGCGTCAAAGAGGAACGGGGTGAAAACCGCGCATAAACTGAGTGCGTTGATAAGAACGAATGCACCAAGGGATATCCAGCATCTTTTGGAGGCATTGCCGATGCAAAGTTAGGGATACCTATACAAAGCCGGAGACACCTTTTAAAAATCGGAATGCTAATGATAGATAATATCAGAAAAGAAAGAGAAATCTTAATAAAAGGAAGTTGGCCTCATACTTGAAGAAGCAAGGCCTAGAGAAGCTCCGGGATGATCTGCAAACAAAACGGTGTCTTCCATGC
The DNA here is from genome assembly GCA_016801955.1 of Conus betulinus. Taxonomy (NCBI): domain Eukaryota; kingdom Metazoa; phylum Mollusca; class Gastropoda; order Neogastropoda; family Conidae; genus Conus; species Conus betulinus. The sequence goes on along the minus strand of JADBJO010004796.1, from coordinate 24,010 downwards.
AGAGTCAGCAAGGAATCAGTGGCTTTCTGATAGGAAGATTCACATGGATCCTTCAGTCACCCTTTTTTGGTGCCAGGAGATGTCTTAGCCACCCGAATTTGGAAAACTGACAGTCGACAGACGTTTTAACCACGCAGCTGTCAGGTACATCCCGTACGTTGGATCACGCAAGTTTGTTTGTTGTCGTTGTTGTTTTCAGAGAAGCCGTATGCCACATTTCATTTTTGAACACAAATTCTCTATAGTGCACTTTTTCACGTGCTCCATTGACCTTGTTGTACACTCTGGACTGCCGTCGGAACCTCTTAACATCCTTTTCCATCTTCACCCCAACATCACCATGCCTCTCTTTGCTTTCCTTTTGCCTTTGATAACCGCTTCAACGGATTGTGTTCTGTTAGCCATGCAAGTTGACCCACTTTCATATACCACGTTTCAAAGTGTAATTGACCGCCAGTTCTTAAAATACTCTGTAGCTTTATCCCCTTTTTGGGGTACTAATTACAATCCCTTCCTTTTATGTAGGCGACATTTCTGCTTTTATGTAACCCTCATTAAGAGAGCGGACAACAAAAACGGCTAGCTGTTTCCAGTTTTAAAAAAATTACAGTTACCCCATCCCTGCCTGAGCTTGTATCATTTTCATGTGTGTCAAAGCTATGGATGGTTCTGATAACAATCAATCCTTCTGAGGCACAAGATTCTGCCTTCGTAAATATACATCGACAATCAACTATCCAACACGTGCAGAAAATCATCATACGCTTGCATCAACAACATGAAAAAATACAAAATTCTTTAAGTAAGAAGGTGAAGAGAAGAAAATAAACAACAGCAATTATTCAGCAATAGCTTACAGGAACAGAAAGAAAAAAAAAAACATGTGTGTAAATTTGTGGCGCAGTGGTGGGTTCAAAAACCCCTTATAACGCTAGGTAAGGTAAGGTAATGTTGCTTATAGCCCAGCCGACCGCAAAGGGCCATATCAGGGCTGTCACCGCGTTGATGTCAACTCACAAGTCGTTCATTCAAAACAACTCTTTAAAATACATCTTCTGAAAAACCACCCGAATTTGTGTTAAAAACCATTCCACAATGAAATCTCAGATCCGATTAAAAATGTTAATCTGTTTAAAGAATTCAAAGAGCGCATCAAATGAAACATCACAGATCAAGGTTGTCATGGAATCTGCTATAAAATGTTTGTTTATCACATCATACAAGTCCCAACACTCTACAAGAATATGTTTCAATGTGAGTGGCATATGACATCGGATGCACCACGGAGCTTCTTCACTCTTTAAAAGGAACGATTGAGTAAAACACTATAACTATTATAAATACCATTAGTTATAACACTAATAGCAATGATAATAGTTATAGTACTGACAACAACAAGTCACAACAAGGAAGAGAAGACAAGGAAGGAGGACGGGAAGGAAATGAAAAAAAGGAGGAACACACACACACACAACACACACACACACACACACACACACACACACACACA
>JADBJO010004796.1:0-17500 GCA_016801955.1 Conus betulinus | reverse complement strand
CATCAGAGTTGACAACTACTATAACCCACGAGACGGCGTCTCTCAATGAACAAGTTGAACCCCCACCCACAATCAACTCTCTAAACCATGTCTCACCACTTACCCTACTGACTCTCATGCTTCAGCCAGTGGTTTCGGACGTGAACGGAGTTATGGGGACTTGTAGACAATGCGCATTACATGTGGAAAAAAAGCCCTCTGTTTGGCCTCACCGATTCTTAGGCATGCAACTACCCCCCACGATCTATCTCGGAGGGCAACGCACCGTATCCTCTCTCCATACCTTCTGCTTTCCATGTATTCCGTTTTGCGTCCCATCACTCGCATGCTGCGCCCCGCGTATCTTATGTTGTCTCATTGGCCCCCCCCCCGTGACAAAGCCGCACCTCCCCTGTTCGTTGTAAATTATATATGTCGGTGGTTAGTCTGGCTGCACAAGGTGTGATGCCATGGCTGCTTTTCTTCGGCTTTTCAGCGAGCGCTGGTTGCATGCAAGTGGCAGACTGGCCTTATAGTGCGTCCCAGCGCAGATTTAACGTGTATAGTTCTTTTGCACTGCGCTAATGTTAGCACCTATCTATCGTGACTCTCGGACAGGCATTTTACATACGTAATTCTGCTTCCGGCCTCGGTATTTCTGCCTTGCCGTGCCCCCCCCCCCGCTTTTTTTTTGATTTCACAACACATAGCGTCCCCGCTCCATAGCCTGCCGATTCTTCTGCACTCTGCAGCGAGGAGATCGGCACAGCTAGCCTGACGTTCATTTTGTGGTCTGTTATGCCCCTCTGGTCTGTCCTGCCACCCACTTCCTGCGTCCTTCTAGTTGGAATCATTTCGCCCGTATCCCTCAACCCAAATCCGTCCCCAATCCCTTTCAGTAATTAGAATCGCCCTGTGAGGGCTGGACAAGAGTCCGCGTGACGTCGTGCCCCCAACCACCGGTCCAGCAACCAGTGTGTGAGAGTGGAAGGTCCTTTATTTAAAGAGAGTTACACTGCGGTCTTCTCTGTTCCCTTAGCCTAGTTTCACTCCATCTTCTTGGTTATGTCTGTTGTAGACGAGCCACCTCCCCTAGGTTGCTTGGACTTGATTTGCTCGTACCCCTTCCTGAGGGGCACGGGCCTAACTCATGAATAATGATCTTGATTTTGCGTCTTCTTTCTCTAACCGAGAAGAGAGAGAGCGAGAGCGGGCCAAACCCATACCACGTATGCCGCCCACACCACACACCCACCCTCACACACCCACACACCGCGCAGCGCGCATATCTCTGCGCGCAGGACAAAGGTTTGTTTCATGTTGCGGCACCCCACCCCACCCCGCACCCGATACACCCATGTCGCCAACACACACCCCCCCCACCCCCCCACCCCCCACCCACCCCCCCCACCCACGCCAACACCCCCACCCCCCCCCCCACCACCACCCCCCCACCACCCCCACACCACACACCCCGCGTCAAGGTTCTCCCAGTCATCCACAAATGTTGGTCTTTGGAACCCAACCAATACTAGGAGTTTATAGTGAGCGGAATTAGAGTGTGAAATCCCCAGCGCCCACCCTTGTTGCCGGCCCCCGCAGAATACATGCCGTGTGAGGTTTGTTTGTGTTTGATTATTTAGTATGCCATTTCTACAGATGATCGATCCAGTTGAATCGGTACCCCCACAGGGCCCTACCCGAATCTGACCACCTCCCCAGAGCTACCGTTTTTTCACAACCACGTAACCAACACCACAACAAACCCCACCACACCACATAGACCCACTATGGTACTCGACAAACAGAGGCAACCGTTAGTGCTGCTGACCCACCCCACTCATGGGCTGCCGCCCTTTGTGTGTGTTCCGTGCCCCGCACCCCCCCGTTCCCGTCATCGAGCCCCCCCGGACACAGCCAGAGCACACAATCCCCTATCACACGCACTGACCAAGATTTTGGTACGATTAGAAGTGAACAGACCAAGAGACGAAGACAACTAGCATGCCGCGCCAAAACAGAAAGGTATTTAGTGGTCACCCATGTATAGGTCACAGGAACAACCTACACCCAAACCAGAGTTGTGACTCCTGTTTGGATGAACTCAGCACGACAGAAGCACAACACAGCATACAGGGAACACTCACACCAACAACTGAGAATTGTTTATGCACTACGTGATATAAGAATATCCTGACTTTTATTGTTCAAAGGCAGTTGAACAAATATTTTTACGCTATATCGCAACAACCATGGTGTACTGGGCTGGAGCTGCAAAAATAAAATTTCACAGTGCGCTGCAACCACAAACAGTTCAATAGCGTGTGCGTTTCGTGTAGTGACGAAGGTGACGGACAACCTGGCAAGCAGATTCTGTTTCCAGGATCCTCACAAATGCTCTGAGTAATAGACTCGTTTCGGGACACGAAAATCAGGGTGAGAAAACGAGAACTTCTCTTTTTCGCAGTTCGACGTGACCATTTTCGATTTAGTTGGGTCAGCATGCTAGACCAAGAGTGCGCTAGTATTTTGAGTATCCGGGCCCGCACCAATAACGATCGGGTGTATGCAGTCGACTAAAATATCTATGATGTCTCCATGGATCATGCACCTACGGTTTTGAATTTTCTTCTCTTCCTGATTAGTGCAAATTTGCCTTGGGCGTGACGGCCACACTCCCACCCCCACCACGCCGTGCACTCTTATGGTTTGGGTCCCAGGGTTGGGGGATCATGTCCATCCAAGGCGGGGTCACTCTCGCTTATGCGAGCGTTCAAAACAGGACTTCCAGACTTGCGGGCATCGTTCTATTCCGAAACATGGAAAAGGTGAGCTTGTGTTCCAGTTTGTAACATTGTGTGTATATCCAGTAAATTTGTGTGAGAAATTACATGTCTTTTATCTTATTTTATACATTTTTCAAGTACAAACGAACCTTCTTTGCAGGGATGATTTTTTTTGTTGTATGTGGGAGTATGTAAAGCATAAAACAAAGACAAATTAAATCGGGGAAATACCCCGTCACTTTACTATCCTATAACATCGTCAGAGATGTGAAAACACTGACTTTTTTCAGATTACATATTTGACGCTACAGCTGGTCAAGGTGAGTAAGAGACGGCGTTATGGTATCGTTGTATCAGTGCCTGATCAATGCACAGGCATGGGAGAAATGTGTATCTATTTCATACCTGGCATTTTTTTCACTTGCTTTTTTCTTTTACTCTGTGTGGTGCTGTGTGTGTGTGTGTGTGTGTGTGTGTGTTTGTGTGTGTGAGTGTGTTGTGCACTGTAAGTCTTTAAGGGATAAGCCTTTTGCTTCTTTTTTACTTTAAATTACCACTTCAATATTATCTCAGCAATAAACTTAAAAAAACTTAAAACGTACTTCTGCTTTCTTTACTCTGGTACATACAGTTGACTCTCTCATGCATGCATTGCCTGCGCGTACAAAGCATGCATAAATGTGTGCACAATGATACGTATAAATGCAGCACCATTCAGCATATCCCTGCTTTTATTCCACGCACATGCCTCTCTCTGCCCTTAACCACAAACACACACGCGCGCGCGCGCACACCCACACAAAAACCCACACACACCACACACACACAACCACACCACCTCATATACATCAATATCTCACCTCACCCTTGATACAAAACGCGCGTGCACACAATTCCACATCTTGTCCTTTGACAAAGTGCGTAATTTCGGCACCACTGCTGCCTCGGCTTACCCTATCCCACAGGGATCGATGGTGTCCAGGTGGCCCTGCCTAGCTACTCGATGAGAGGACTACATAACCACCTCGGGTCCCTAACCACCCCGGCACTACACACACAGTACGACGCGTGTAAGCACGTCTTCTCCTTGAACCCAGTGACCATTTCCCCTGCGGTGACCGTAGCTTATAAAGCGCTTACCCAATGAACAACAGAGTAAGGCATCGAACCAACAAACTTCTCATCCCATCGCACCATGGCCGCCACTCGGTGGGCGATCGAAGAGCAGTAACTCTGCCAATAGCTTCAAGGTTTCATCTTAAACACTTCTCGTGCGCTGCAAGCTGCAGCTGTGTTGCCACGCACGGGGTTGGGTAGGAGGACGGGGCCAGTGGGGAAGTGGGCAACACCCAGAGGAGATCGTCTTTACCTGTATGCAATAGCACGCAGCCGAAATAAACTCTGTACCGCACTCCTCTTTCAGCCAGGAGATGCTGTTGGGACGTCCCGTCAGTCGACGCCCCCGGACCACTTCCAGTGATCTTCGGGCTTGAGAGGGATGAGACGAGTAAGTGGATACGCAGTGGTGATCAGCCGATGCTTGAAGGAAAATGTGTGATGACAGCTTTGGACAGGTTGTGGGAGGACGTCCTCTCGATGCTCCAGGGCTCCCCGTCCTTTCCTTCCCTATCCATTTTTCGCGCTGCATATGTCCTTTCTTCCCAGGAATTGATGCCTTGTATATACAGTCCCCCCCCGTCCAAAACCCCCCCCACCCTAGGGGTCTCAATGGTGGTGTTGATTGCGCCTTACTGGCAGGGCCGAGGTGTGTGTGTTGTCGCTGTGTTGTGTGTGTTGTGTGTGGTGTGTGTGTGTGTGTGTGTTCGTTGTCAGCCCTGGTCTCTCGCAACGATCATCGTCTTTCTTGAGTTCTACGTCCAGGTTTTGTTCGACCACCTTTTCCGACCTGCTGTTGTATCGCACATGGCCAGACGGTCCCGTCCCAGACCCACCAAGTGTCCCCTATATGTTCGCGACTGGTCTGTCCTGCCGCCCCCCCCCCCCGTCATTGGACCAACAACAAGCCAGGTCATGTCTTATGCCAGCCCGCCAGAGAGCTTTGGCTTCACCAGCGATAACCCATTCCATTCATTTTGCCCCGTCTATACTCATCATTCAAGTGGTAGCCCACCACTCTTTTCGGACAAGGTTCAACCCAGTACTGCCGCACCCCCGTGATTTCAAGAAATGTGCCTAACCTTTTCAGCATGTCCCCCAGGCCGCACCGTTCTGGATGCCAAGCCCCCTTTGTCTGCGTCTTTTAGTCGCACCGTGTTCGTTTTGGAACTATGCCGACCGTGCGCCTGTCCATTGATGTCCAGGCAACGCGACCCCGCCTGTCCCTGTCGCCCTCTCATTCTCTTTACCTGCCCGGTCCCGTCGTCGTCCCCGTTGCCCCGATCTCGGCCGCGAAAGCGAGACTCTTCCCTTCCTCCCACGACAGCTTGAGTCTGCCTCTCGCCTTCCTCCCCGCATATGTGTAAAACCCGTCTGTCTCCTATACTGCCATCCATACTGCCTGTGTTTTATTTCAAGCGGGCATCTCTTCCCCCGTCCCGAGACCCTTCACCCACAACCACGTAACACCTTCGCTCTTCTTATGTCGCCAGGTTGGGGGCAAGTGCCCTCCTCTGTACTTCGTGTCCTCCCTAGGCCTTGTACGCTCCCATGTTCGCTCCCATGCAGAATAAGAATTCATTACGTTCCGCGCCTCCAGATCCCTCGAGCCGTGGAGTGTATCGCTGGCCAACACACACAATTGTCCATGTCCGCCCGCCCGCCGAGACCACAACCACCCCAGCCCACTCGAAGTACGGACGCAACTCCAACACTCCAGAGACAAACAATGTTTACATTGTTATGCTGATTGCCGACACAACACCCGCGACGGCAGATGATTCTATCCTCCTAAACCTTACCCCAGTTGGTATTTGAATGAACAATAAACACAAGGATATTCTTAATTATAACATCCGTAGCTCAACTCATTAATGGCAACTCGAAGGTTACATCGATGTTACTTCTAAAGTTTCGTTGCCTTGCACGAACGGACCCGACGCACCAAAACAGACAAGGCCCAACAAAAACATGCCGCCACCAACCCCCACCCCAGCAGCTGGAAAAACGCACACCAAACCCAAGAAACGAAAAACAACACACACAAAAAACAAAAAACCACACCACCACACCCGTACACAACGCAAAACGTGAAGACCACCCACAATAGTACTGACGCAACCCAAGGCAACCTCCAACACAAAAAAACAACGAACGGAGCACCGAGACCTGCAACAGAAGCACATGGGAACCATCAGGTGAAGGAAACCTCTAAACGGCCGCAACCAGCCCGGTATAGGCAAACAGATGCGCGAGACAAGTGAACCCAGGGTTTGTTTTGCAATTTAAATTGCTTGGCTGGTATACAACGCTAATACTGGCTCTGACAACTTCTGGCACATGATGAAATGCTGGTTGGAGCAGAGAAAACTTTTTCTGATGGACAATGAAGTTGGATTTGAATTCAATTGATCCCATATATTATTAAAACCTACAATTTGTTTCAAGCTAAGTGCTCTCCTCAGGGTGTACAATCTGGGCGCGCCACCGGTGTTATATAGTGTGGTGTGTGGGCGTGTGAGCACTGTACGTGTGGCACGTGGCCTTTAGGTGTTTTGTTTTGTTTTTTTCTTTTTGGGGCGCGTTCAGGGGGGGGACGTGCCAAGGGATGGTACATTGACAAGGATTTCCATTTATGCCTGCAATTGTTTATCATTTTCTACTTTAGAGTTCAGGGATGCTAGATGGGGTTTACATAATATCAGCCACTTTTCTGTAGTAGATAAATTGCATTTTTTAGAAATGTTGTTGTATAGTGTTGCTCTCTTTTATAATTTTCCATGATATGTTGTAATCTATTTCTCTTATCTTTAAGCTTCCAACTATATTTGCTTAATTCTGTTTGGTTTTTATATTTGTCATGTTTTGAAGGACTGTTTATGGTTTGCATATCTGGTTTTAAAACGGTTAGCCGTGATCCCTATGTATGTTTCTTTATAACTGTCTGTTGTTACTGTTACAGAGCACTTTTAAACATTCTGAGTGGGCTTTTTAATCCTAATTTTTATATATATATATATATATTATATATATATATATATATATATATCTATATATAATTGCATTTTTTTAGAAATGTTGTTGTATGGTGTGCTCTTTTTAATAATTTCCCATGATATGTTGTAAATCTATTTTCTTATTATATATATATATATATATATATATATATATATATATAGATATATATATATATATATATATATATATATATATATGTATATATATATAGATATATATATGGCGTGCAACGGGAAAAAAAAAAAAATACAAATAACGTTCGTGCATTTTAATTTTTTTTTTTCTGTCCCAACCTCTGCGCCACCTCAGAGGCAGCGCACCCCACCCACGCCGCTCATTCGACACCCGTCCACAGCCACAGCCGGTCGGCCCCCGCCGCAGCCCCGGCACCGGCAATCCACAGGGAGCAGGTCATTGTCAAGTCGTCAAGAGGCAACCCACCAGAGGAGACACTGCATGCTGCCGAGTCACTTCGGTGGTGTTCAGTGGCGCCTGTTCTGATCTAACATACCCAGGACACCACCTACTAGGCCCCCTACTGACGACAATAATTGCTTAGTCGCGGAGCCGGTGTGAGTGAGCTCTCCCTCCGGAGGGCGCCACCACGTCCGTCCAACGACAGCCCCCATGGACTCGCCGACACCGGTGACCCCGACGAAACCAAACCCAAGACCACAGACGTGGAGAGGACATCGAAATTGAGGTCACCATGACAGCAGGGCATGAAGGGCCACAGAACTTGAGACATTTTTTTTTCTTATGCTGATCGATGAGGATGAGGATGATTAAGATGATGTTACGGATTTCCATTTCGTCTGAGATAACATGACAGGGCTGTACTCTACGCTTCCTTTCATAATATATCCCGGCGTCAACCAGGCCTGAGAGATACAGGCACCTGCAGTGTTGATGAGGAAATTTGAACAACACTCTCAGAAACGCATCCATTAAGTGGATGAAACTCGACTGTGTGGTCCCAGTCTTCCCCACTGAGTCCGCAGCAAACCCAACTCAGGGTAGGAGCCGGTCGGGGCAGAAAAACCCACATGACTCTGATGGGATTGGAACCCACAACCTCCCAGCCGGAAGTCCGCGACGCTAACCACTTCGCAACGGCGGCTCGTGACACGATGCATTTTGACCTCTTGGGTCTTCTTCAGGGAAAACAAATAACATTTAGGACAGTGAAAACGAAGAACGAGAAACCACTTATCTTCTCATGTTCGCCTCACAATCAAATGAAGGGTAATGAGAATGACAAGTGGCTTATAGCGTTCCAAAGTACACACAGTGCAAAGACGTGACGTAAAATGCAATACGACAAGGGTATCGGTCAGTGTCAGTAAAAGTTAAGTTCCCAAACGAAGTGACTGAGGCGGAAAATGAAGCAAAATTTAGAAAGAGAGCGGGCTACTTGCGGCTGTAACTAACTCCCTCTCTTTCTAAATTTTGCTTCATTTTCCGCCCTCGGTGACTTCGTTTTGAAAAGGGATAATATTGAATTAGGTCTATTGTTAGAGGGATTGGTGGGATCACCTGTTTTGTATAAAGGTATATATTTCGATTTCTTAAATTTAAATGGAAGATGGCTTTTATCAACACATAAATCATAAACATAAGTCAGTGTTAGGCATTGGAAAACATGTGCCACAAAGAGCTGTGTGCAGTAAAGAGGTGCAAACAAAATCCATTACAAAGAGTCTGGGAGTGTTAGGAAACTAACTGCACCTAAACTAGAAAAAATGCCAAGAACAAAAGAAATTTTTTTTTTTAAATCTCAATTTCCAATGAAACTAAACATGGGTCACTAGACTAGCAAACAGTTTACACACGGCGTTTCAAAACCACGGTCCCCTTCATGTGGGAGGAATAACACTGAAACGATTCATTGACAATCATTTATCTTGAAAACTGATCTTGATGAGAAAAGTCATCTGGTGAGAAGAGCAATGTAGAGTAATCTGGAGTCAACTAAAATTGTGAAATGCAACGAAAAGGGAAGTAGAAAGAAACTACTACCGCCACCACCACCACCACCACCACCACTACCACCACTACTACTACTACTGCTGCTGCTGCTGCTGCTGCTACTGCTACTTCTACTCTTTCTACTACTGCTACCACTACTATTACTACTACTACTACAACAATGATGAAAAACGAAAAAAAAAAGAATGAATGAAAGAATAATGAAAGAAAGAATGAAATGAATTGAAGAGTAAACGAAATGCACAAAATATGACACTGACAATAAGTGAACATGCTGACAAAAGGCTTATTGATGTTTGTTATTATAGTTGAATACAAAAGGAATGAAAATCATAGAAATGTATGACTGATTAGAATAACTTGTAGTGGGATGACAGAGAAAAAAAAATTGAGTGAATGAATGTGTAATCAAGGATTAAACAGTTAACGGTCTCCTTCATCAAGACAAATTTTGTTTGCTTGTTGTGGGCATGGTCAAACACCATTTTTTTTCTTCTGTTTTCTTACTTACTTAGGCCCGTTGCTCTTGCCAGAGCATAGGCCATCAACGACTGCTCGCCAACGACCACGGTCCTGGACAATCTTTTCTATTTCTCCCCATCTGTAACCCATCTCCCCGGTGTCCGCCTCCAGGTCCCGCCTCCAGATGTTTTCTTGGTCTTCCTCGCTTTCTCTTGCGTTGAGGATTCGTTGAGGTCAGAGCTTTTCGTGTGGTGTTGTCCGTGGGCTTTTGGAGGGTGTGTCCTGTCTGTTTCTACGGATGCTTTCTGTTCTCTTGCAGCTTGTTTATGTGCCCCCCCCCCCCCCCCCCCCCCTTTTTTTTTTTTTTTTCTTGCTTGTTTGTTTGTTTGTTCTAAATGTCACATACTTTCTTCGCATCATTTTTGCTAGTACAGTCATGTCCTATATCTTCTCCGTGCTTTAAAACTGTTCTTTAACCTTCGATGGTACACCCATTGACACTAGATTTTTGACCCACCTTTTGTGCCGTCTCAATGGCTTTGCATTCACGCCGCTCTTTCTGACCACCCGTCCACTGCCACAAACCGGCCTGTTCGGCCACAACCCGGCACCGACAATCCGCAGGGAGCAGGCAGTGTCAAGTCGCCAGGAGGCAACCTACCAGAGATGCCTGTTCTGATCCAACATACGCAGGACGCCCGCTAAGCCACCTACTGACGACTATAATTGTTTAATCCAAAGACAGACCCCTCGAATTTGCCCGTACCGGTAATCCCGACAGAAACAAACCAAGGCCCTAGACGTGTAGAGGGGACATCGAGGGCGGAGGTCACCACGAGACCGTGGCAGGAAGGACCACAGAATTTGAGACATTTTTTTCTTCGATGCTGATCAATGAGGATAAGAAAGATAAGGATTATGCTTCAGATTTAATAATTATAATAACTGTGGTATTTATAAGGCGCAAAATCTTGATGAAGTCAACTCTCAGCGCACGAAAGAACAAAACAAAACAAACAAACAAACAAACAAAAAAAACATTTAAATGTAAGCACACACACACACACACACACACACACACACACACACACACACACACACACACACGCACGCACGCACACACACACACACACACACACACACACACACACACACGCACACACACACAACACACACACACACACACACGTGCTGTATGGCTAAACAAAACTGTCAAAAGAGAGGGAAAATGGAAAAAGAGTTATGTACAAATATTTACATCTCAGGTCCCACACCGAGTGGGTACAGGCTGCAGTGGGAATAGTAGGGATCGTGAGTTTCAAGAGCAGTCTTAAAAGAAGAGAAAGTAGGCAGCTGACGGACCGAAAGTGGAAGTTTGTTCCATCAGAGTGGGCCAAAAGCAGAGAAGGCACGTGGACAAAGGTACTTGGTATGTGGAAACCCGGAAAGTGAGAGGATCAGAGGAAGAGCGGAGAGTGCGTGAGGGTGTGTAGATGTTGAGTAGAATGGTTAGGTAGTCAGGGGCTGCATTGCTGAGGGACTTGTAACAAATGGTGTCAATTTTATAGTGTATGCGTTTTGATACAGGAAGCCAGTGAAGTTGTGACAGAAGAGGGGAGATGTGGTCAGTCTTTTTCTTCTTGAGTACAAGGCGTGCAGCATTGTTTTGAATGCGTTGTAGGGTGTGAATAGAGGATTCATTGACACCAGAAAGGAGTGAGTTGCAGTAGTCGATACGAGACATAATGAAACAGAGGACAAGTTTGACAGTTGCTTCGGTAGATCAGGCTGGTGGGGCGGAGGTGGTAGTAGCAAGATTTGCGGTTTGGGTCACAAAGTTTTGCATGGAAAGGGATCAAGGGTAGAATCAAGGTGGGCACACCCGATTCTTGGCAGAGTCGGAAATTGGAATGGATGTGTTGCATAGTTGAAGAGAAGAAGAGGGGGGGGGGGGGGGGGGGTGGGGGGGGGGGGGGGGGGGGGGGGGGGGGGGCAGTTGAGAGAGCTTTTGACTGTGCTGATCAGAATTGCTTCTGTTTTGTCATCATTGAACTGAAGTTTATTGTTTGTCATCCAGTCTTAAAGTCAGAGTAACGGTCAGATGTGCGAGTCAAGAGGGTCTGAACATTGTCGGGTGAGTCACTGTCATGAAGTTGGGTGTCATCAGCGTAGAAGTGGTGTTTAAGGGAGTGGGATTGATGATGGCTGACAGGGGAGAGGTGTAAAGAGTGAAGAGAACAGGTTCAGGACAGATCCTTGTGGGGCACCACAGGTCAGATTTGCAGGCCTAGAATGAGTGCCATTGATGAGTACAGTCTGTATTCTGTCTGACAGGTAAGAGGTGAACCAAGCGAGGGCCGTGCCAGAGATACCAAAAGTGTGCTGGAGTCTAGTGAGGATATTAGTGTGGTCAATGGTATCAAAGGCTGCAGACAGGTCAAGGAGAGTAAGAAGGGAGACTTTATCAGAATAGGTTTTGCAAGGAGGAAGTCCTTGTGAATGCAGAGCAGGACTGTTTCAGTACAATGGAACTGGCGATAGACTGACTGAAAATGATTGATGAGACTGCTGGCGGAGAGGTGAGAGTTCAGCTGATTGAGGACGACTTTTTCTAAGAGTTTTGACGGGAAAGAGAGGTTAGAGATAGGTCGGTAGTTTTTCCATCCCGGTCTAAGACTGCATGACAAGGGTGTACTCTATGCTTATTTTCCTTTCATATCCTGACGTAAAGCAGGCCTGGAGGAGCCAGACACATTGGTCAGATAATATTAGCAAAACTCATAGACGCATCCATTGAGTGGATGAAACTTGACTGAACTGAGCCCCGGGGGAAATTCAACTCTGAGTAGAAGCTGGTCAGGGTAGAAAAGTCCCACAAATAAATGGCTCTGATGAGAATCGAACACACGACCTCCCAGCCGAGAGTTCGTGATGCCACCACCCCTCGCCAAGGTGGCTGGTGACAATTGGATATTTTTTGCCGATTGCTTAAGCGGTGTAGTCATAGTCTGTACTTTGAGAAAATTCCAACTTATCAGTTGACACATTATTGATTAGGACTTCTTTGTTCAGGTACCATTGTTTATTTCATATATTCCATAAGCAATCTTGATCAACCCTTAAGGTTTTACATTTGTTTGTAGACATCTATCCTTCCCTTCATTTTACACTTCTCTGATTTCAACCACCATTTTCCATTGGATGGTCACAAACCACCCTCTTCAAATTCCTGATTCGTTTTTGCAAACGACTAGCAATGCCTTGCAATTCTCAGGTCTTGTTTCACTTTGTTTAGTTCCTAAGTCGTATATCAATATTTGTCATGTATGTTTGACAATATTATTTTGTCTTTCCGTGCTGGAGTGTCAATTATTTGCATAGTTGATACAGAGGATGGTTTCAAAGTGGAGCGACTGCAGGCGGAAATTGAAACATAAGAGCAAAACTAGAATCACTGGGTCATCAAAAAAAACTGGAACAAACAAATCACAAAACAACCACAACGCGTTTTCGACTTACTGGTCCCCAAGACATTATAATGATTATTCAAAACAATGAGATGATGTGGAAGAAGGTCGAGTCAGGTTTCACAGATCAGTCAGTGCTCACATACGCCCATCACCAGTCAGTTTGCACTGTCTTTCTGTGTTGCTGGAAGATCTGAATCTAGGGCCCAGGACTGGCCTCCGCGTCGTCATGGACACACGAAAATGCAAAACACTGAAGAACGCCGTAGTATCTACTATGGTAAATCTACCATGGCAACAGGGACACAGATGAACACATGTTGCAAATTATCTTTCACGGTTAGCTTGAGGTTCGCTCGCCTGGCCTTGAGGCAGGTACGACGGCAACACATTTACTGCCCTGTCCTAAAATCGAGTGCTGCGAATCACAGTGGTTTGTGCACAGTGTTCGATGTTAAGAAGACTATGAAAAATTCATCGTTCCACACCATGTAGGGTCATTAATTAGACAACTTTAATATATTTGTCACCCCCTCGACTTGCACTTTAATAGTCTCCACACCCAATAGTCTCCACAACTCCCCTAAATTTAACGATAGGCCTCTACACCCATCCTCTACCTCTCCCTAAGAGAGAGAGAGAAAAGACGAGAGAGAAGAGGCGTCGAGAGGAGAGAGGGAGAGAGAGAGAGGAGAGAAAGACAGAGAGAGAGAGAGAGATTTTTGATACTTCGCCAAAACTGTCTTTTGCAAAAGCTTCAGATTCAGATCTTTTATTTTATATCAGGCCCATTGCACCCTAACAAAGGGGAGTTTAATTAACACAATGACACCAAGTTTCGTATCAATTATAATCAATACACATTCAGAATAGTGTTTTGACAAATATTACAATCACTCGCGCAACTGAAACGCTTTCTATAAGAAATTGGATTCTAGATTCTTTTTTTTTTTTCACTTTTGATGCCAAAGTAAACTTAGTCAATGCAGGCTAGGAAAATCTATAAAACTTGCAGAAATGTATTTTTGTTAAGCTATTCAGTGCTTGACACAATAAATCAAAACGAATCTCATCTTCTTTACTGTTTTTACACAGCGGGCAGATTAAATCATTGTCGTTATGGGGGATCGTGTTGGTACTAATGCTAAAGCATACCTCTACCATCACCAGAGAAAATCAAACCTGGCTCAGAGAGACCACACTATATGGCACCAACTCTTCAATTCGGTGGAAAGTCCGTCTGCAGAACTTTTGACTTCATCACACTCATTATATGCCTGTTTAGAAACATTCAACCAAAAGAGAAAAGGCCGTTTGGGCCATTTACTACATTTACTTGGATTTGATAAATAATATTTCCTCTGACAAAACCAGAGATTTTTTTTTCCATTTAACCAACATACTGTGAATAATTGCCACGAAGGAAGAAGGCCTCGGGGTGCACAGACATTTTCTTCTGTTAATCGATCAACGAGCCTCGGAAGAAACATGTCACATTTAAAGGATGATCCCCAAATGAAACAACTAAGAGAACCTTAGAACACAGACATTAATAGCTATGTCGATGGCCATTTCGTGACTATTGCAGTTCCATGCGACAGACGTGACCAACAAGCACCTGAGAATGCACCTGTTGGTCAGCAGGAGCAACGGCAAATAACCTTATAATTATGTTCTCACACATAAGAACTTACTGATGACCAGTTGTTTCTTAAGCGTCTTTCAATGACCTATGACATCATTATTCATCATTATTCTTGTTTCTCCTTTTCTTCTCTTTTGTTTTCTGTCTCATCTTCTGTGCCGCTTGGGGCGGTATTACACCCAGGGAACTCGTTCTGGCTCCCCCTGCACACTTCCTCCCTACTTTGTCCTGTCACAGCCCAGGGACCGCAATCCACCTGGAGAGTCAATATCAAATGATCATAAGGCAGCAGCCCACCAGAGCAGACACTGCACTACTGCTGACCCACTTCAGTGGTGCTCACGTTCTTCTGATCCAGCATGCTCAGGATACCACCTGCTAAGCCTCCCCCGACTACGATAATAGCTTAGTCGCAAAGCCCAGCGTGAATGAGCGCCATCCCTGCTTCCCACTCCCTTGGAGGGTGCCACCACGTCCCCGTCCCAACGACAGTTTCAGTGAACTTGCTGATGTCAGCGACCCGGAGGGCATAATTGTGTAAGAGAAAATCCAAACTCAAAATCACCGGGAGAGCAGGGGTTCAAATGTCCCCAGAATTCATTTTTTATTGCTTATCAATGAGGATTCTGATGACAGTGCTACGGAGTTTCATTCGTGTTTGAGACGGCACAACAGGGTTGTACTCTACGCCTCCTTACATAAAATATCTCAAGATCAACTGTGTCAAAGAATTATGGACACCGCAATGTGGTCAGGGAATTTGAGCAATACTGTCAGAGACTCAATCATTAAATGAATGAAACCTCGCCCTGCTTGTTTTTTTTCACCTTCCCAGTTGAGTTTCAGTTTCAGTTTCATTAAGTAGGGCGTCACTGCGTGCGGACTAGTCCATATACGCTACACCACATCCGCTTAGTTTTGAGACCACACTACGCCTGATTTTTTAGCTGATGGATAAATCAATTAATAACTAAGATGAGAGAATTGAAGAAGAGGGTCTCGTGGCTACGACTCAGCTGATGTTTGACCTACGCATTAGCCCCAACGCGCTGATCCGACCTTGAGGTGCCTGCCTACCATTTTTTTGGTACGTGTGTGTAGTGAGTATACACCTGTGTGTATGACGTGTGGACATGGGCCCATGTGTGTGCGTGGCGAATGTGTGTGTGTGTGTGTGTGTGTGTGTGTGTGTGTGTGTGTGTGTGTGTGTGTGGGTGTGTGTGTGTGTGTGTGTGTGATTTGTCAGTACAACCTTGAGTTAATCTGACAATAAATTGGTTTCAGTCAGTCAGTCGTGTATAATTTGTGGGTTTGTGTGAGCACACGTATCTGCGTATATATTGTTACATATCTGTGTGTGTATGTGTGTCTTTGTATGTTGGTATGTACACATGTGCGTGTTTTATGTGTGTGTGTGTGTGTGTGTGTGTGTGTGTGTGTGTGTGTGTGTGTGTGTGTGTGTGTGGTGTGCATTTGTGCGTTCATGTGTATGCGTATATGTGCGCACGTGTGCGGGTGTGGACGTGCACATGCGCGCATGTGTATGTGTAGGAGCGAAACGAACGTACGTGTACACGTGTGTGTTGTGTTGTGTGTGTGTGTGTGTGTGTGTGGTGTGTGCGCGCGCGCGCGCGCGCGCGCGCGTGTGCGATCGCGCGCGGGTGTGTGTGTGTGGTGACTGCGTGCGTGAATGTTCAGAAGTTGACTTAGGATCAAGAACAAGAACAGACCATCAAATACAACATATACGTGCACGCGCGCACGCGCACATGCGCTATTTCTACGATCTAAGGCATAAAGAGCAAGCTTTGTTTATAATTCAATATATATATATATATATATGGTGTGTGTGTGTGTGTGTGTGTGTGTGTGTGTGTGTGTGTGTGTGTGTGCAAACATGCTTTCGGAACCAGATCTTATTGAAAGTTTAGTTATGAGTCTGGAGTTTGATGAATCGGAACAAAACTGCTTTTTGTTCTATTTGTCTTAAACTTTGGAATTTGGAATCTTCGTCCAGAGGAGGGTAGAACATTGTAGTTTTTTTGAAAAGAAGTAATAACTGTCGGCAGTAATATTCACAGCTTTTTTGCGTGACAAGACATTCATACAATTCATCTAGCTGTTTTTTGTTTTTCGTCAATAATCTTTCCACATGTACTCACCACTCTGTTTATTACAATGGTTTTGTTTTCACGCTAAGATTTCTAAAGCAGCATAAAAAGCCAAGGACAACACTGATTTTTTCAAAACAACAATAAAACATATCTAAGATGTCCTTTTAAACAGCGAGGACCGACGTTTCTGAAGGCAGTATATTCTAGACTGGCATACTTTGTATATGAATTAAGTATTTGCATCAAATTTAGCTTATCATCTAAAATAGTACCCATATACTTATGGTCACTTACAAATTCCCCTTGGGTGCTTTCGATGTACGAGTGAGGGACAGTAGCAGGGTTTCTTCGAAAATCAACTACCGTCTCCTTCGTCTTACGAACATTCAAATCTAGACAGATCTCTTTTCACCATGTACAAAAACGTTCCACCTTTTGAAAATGAATTGAATCTGAATTTGACAGGTCTTCTAAAGCATCTGAGTACTTTATGACAGGAGTGACAGAAGAACCAGTACAATCATTGTATAAAGAGTAAAGAGTACAGGGGAAGAACGGTGCCTTGAGGTGCACCAGCAAATGTGGTTCTTTCCCTCAATGCGTACGCACTGTAATCTGTTGACTAAAAAGTTACAATCCATAAAATCAATTTTGGGTTCACCTGTAAAGTTTCGTTTTTTTTCATTTGCTTCTTTGCCATAATGTGTTGGTTGAATAGTATCAAAAGCTGATAAGATATCAATAAACAGGATGCGAACAAAAGAATCTTTGTTTTCAAGATGTATGTATGCACGGTTTTTAAAAGAGTAATTACTGCATCATCTGTACGTCTGTTCTGTTTGTATGCAAATTGGTATGGATCACAAGAGCTGTTTGACTTGGGGAAGAAGAATCTGAAGGACAAGGCATTCGAAAGATTTCAAT
>JADBJO010004795.1:175000-182500 GCA_016801955.1 Conus betulinus | reverse complement strand
TATCAGGTGTAAGAAGCGTAGGGAAGCCAGCCTACAAACAAGCGATCAGTGCAAAACCCGTTAGAGCAGTGATGGCGTCGTTTTGTCAGTGTGTGTGTGTGTGTGTGTGTGTGTGTGTGTGTGTGTGTGTGTGTGTGGTACACTGGACTTCCCAATATAAAAACAGCTGGTCGGCAATCAAGTATCGATCCGTCGTCATTGCTGTCTTCAGGGTTAACGTCCATGTCCATCACTAGATGGGACAGGGCAGAAGGGGGATGGCTGACCTCTCACACATCATGTAGGACCTGGGGACATGCACGTACGTACATCACCCGATTGACGAAACGTCAAGACGGGCCACTTTTTTTTCTTCTTTTTCTTTTTTCTTTCGTTCTTTTTTTCTGTCTGTCTGTCTGTCCTTCTGTCTGTTTCCTTTTACTTCTCTCTTTCTTGCTTTTTCTTCTTCTTTCTTTCTTTCTTTTGTTGTTGTTGTTGTCGTTGTTTTTGTAGTTGAAGATTTGAATTCGCCATATCTGATTGAGAATTCGATGTTCTACCACTGGGACAGCAAGACACCATAGAATAGCATTGATCTTCTGTCCTGAAATGGACTCCCTGGTTAACTGGGTGGCCAGCAATGAGATTATAAAGCCCTTGTTGTCGTTGTTGTTGTTGTTGGTTGTTGTGATGATGGTGGTGTTGGTGTTTGTTGAGAAATGTTTAAGGTGGTGATTAATGTCAGCTGCCGGCCATTCAAAAGAATCAGACACTGCTAGGATCGGATCAAAACGCTGGTATACTGCGCATGCGTCACCGGAAGTCCTGTCTATCTTGTACAGAGCGTTAAGGGTTTTTTGATACAAAGTAAGTGGGTCTGGAAAAAAAAAGGAGGGGGAGTCGGTACAAGGAGAAAAAGGTAGGGGGGGGGGGGGGGGGGGGGGGGAGTGACAGAAAGTGTAGGGGAAGAGGAAGGAAAATTATGAGAGAAAGGAGGAAGCAGAAAGAAAATTGACAAGAAGAGGTGGAAGATAAAAAAAAATGAAAACTTTGAGAGGGTGGGGGGGGGGAGGTAGGCTGGCTGGAGGGGGGGGGGGGGGGGGGTGGAGGCTGTGGGAAGAGGAAGGCGGAGGTGTGAGGGTGGTGGGTGAGGACAGAAGAACGCACGGGACAATTCAAACCAGAGACGTGAAAGAATTTCCTCTGTGAAGTTTCCTCTACGTCTATGGTCAAACCGATTGAACGCATTGCAATCGCTATCAACAACTCGCCCCATCCCAGCCCCCTCGCCACGCCATCCCACTACTCCGTCCCCCCCCCCCACCCCACCCCCGAACCCACCCCACTCCCACCCCTGATGCGACCCTGAACGTTGGGAGTCACTCATTACGCCATGTCTGGACATTACTCAATTCCGCTGACCTGTCCACCACCAGCACAACGATAATAAACTCGACCAAAAGTTTATGGTATTAAGGTCTGGACCGTCGGGTAGGCAGTTCCAACTCTCACTGGTTGGTAGTCATAGCACATGAAGTAGGCCTGTTTAGTGGATCACCGGACTAATTTGGATTAATCCCATCATAGACTTTAGCGTGAAATTCTCTCCCCCCCCCCCCCCCCCCACCTCCCCCCCTATCTATCCTCCTGGTCTGGGATCAACACTGTGAAGAGGCGAGCACACAGGACGTTCATCTCACAATGGAGTCAGAAGGTGGCGATGTCAGTGAAGTGTGTGTAGGTTGCTTGCTAGTTTGAGGGGTGGGGGTTTGGGAGTTCGGGGGTTTGGGGGTTCGGGGGTTTGGGGGTCGGGGGTTTGGGGGTTCTGGAATGTGGCGGTGGGGTTGCGAAGTTCTTGCCGCTGTCTTTGTTTGCCTAGTCGGTTTTTCTGTGTCCGTTTGTATGGGTCTGTCTGTCTGTGATTCTGTCTGTCTGTCTCTGTCTCTATCTATCCATGTGTGCATACATCCATATGTCAGTATGTATGTATACATGCATAGATAAATAGACATATTGATAGATTTATAGATGTATGCAGATAGATTGATAGATAGATAGATGTGTGTGTGTGTGGAGAAAGAGAGAGAGATGTGTGTGTGTGTGTGTGTGTGTGTGTGTGTGTGTGTGTGTGTGTGTGTGTGTGTGTGTGTGTGTGTGTGTGTGTGTGTGTGATTTCTTGTTTACCCGCATCATATCTCTCCACAGATGAATATCATAATGGTAATGGGGATAGATGTATTTCTTATCATCACCTCATCTTCTTTTGTTTTGTTTTGCTTTCACGTATGCAAAAAGTCTGCATCAATGGAAACAGAGAACTGCAGCCTGACTGTTAGTTCTTAGTGTACTCTCTGAACATGTGTATGGTTATCACGTGTTCCCAGATGCTCACGCTTTCACGCTTACTCCCCTCTCCAGCGCAAGGGTCGGATGGGAAAAAAATGCAGGTGTTGGCTTATCGGTTACCCATGAAAATAAAGACCATCATCACTTTCTTCTTTATCTCCATCATTATCTGTCTCCTCCTCCTTCTCCTCCTCCTCCTCCTCATCATCATCATCGTCGTCATCATCGTCATCATCATCATCACCATCACCATCATCATCATTATCATCATCAACATCACCATTCTCATCATCATCACCTCTCTCTCTCTCTCTCTCTTCTTCTTCTTCTTCTTCTTCTCAGACACACCCTCTCTCTAACTTTCTGTGCGGTGTCGGGTATATATATGTACGTGCGTACAATACGCATGGCGCATGCTGGCTTTAGTCCGTGTGTAATGAGCTGGGTGGTTTGACCCAAATCAATGCAAAACAGATGGCAAAATGACCTATATATAATAAACAACGCAAATCTGAGAAGTGAGTTTTCCCCCCATAAATGTATCCTTCAGGCATCATAGCTAACTGACATAAGGACGTGCAGATAACTGTCACAGGAAGAGCTGGTTGGATGGTTGTTGAGAGCTATTCTATCAGAGGAAGAGCTGGCTGGATGGTTGTTGAGAGCTATTCTGTCAGAGGAAGACCTGGATGGATGGTTGTTGAGAGCTATTCTATCAGAGGAAGAGCTGGTTGGATGGTTGTTGAGAGCTATTCTATCACAGGAAGAGCTGGTTGGATGGTTGTTGAGAGCTATTCTATCACAGGAAGAGCTGGTTGGATGGTTGTTGAGAGCTATTCGGTCAGAGGAAGAAGAGCTGGCTGGATGGTTGTTGAGAGCTATTCTATCAGAGGAAGAGCTGGTTGGATGGTTGTTGAGAGCTATTCTGTCAGAGGAAGAGCTGGGTGGATGGTTGTTGAGAGCTATTCTATCACAGGAAGAGCTGGTTGGATGGTTGTTGAGAGCTATTCTATCACAGGAAGAGCTGGTTGGATGGTTGTTGAGAGCTATTCTATCACAGGAAGAGCTGGTTGGATGGTTGTTGAGAGCTATTCTATCACAGGAAGAGCTGGTTGGATGGTTGTTGAGAGCTATTCTATCACAGGAAGAGCTGGTTGGATGGTTGTTGAGAGCTATATTCTATCACAGGAAGAGCTGGTTGGATGGTTGTTGTGATTGACTGCCATGACCCTTGTCTCTCATACATGAACAATGCAGTTTGCAATATTATGCTTTTAATGTCACTGTATGTGTGTGTGTGTGTTTTTTTGTGTGTGTGTGTGTGTGTGTGTGTGTGTGTGTGTGTGTGTGTGTGTGTGTGTGTGTGTGTGTGTGTATGTGTGTGTGTGTGTGTGTGTGTGTGTGTGTGGTGTGTGTGTGTGTGTGTTGTGTGTGTGTGTGTGTGTGTGTGTGTGTGTGTGTGTGTGTGTGTGTGTCGTGTGTGTGTGTGTGTGTGTGTGTGTGTGTGGGGGGGGGGGGGGGGGGGGTATATAGCATGTGTGTGTTTTTTAGTGTTTGGGTGTTGGTGCGGGCGAGTTTGTGTTTTTATGTTTTGTTTTTATAATGTATGTAATGTTTTATGTCTTATGGATTTTAATGTTTATTTCATGTGTGTATGCGAACGCGCACGCGCGCGCCGTGTGCGTATGTGTATATATCTGTGGGTGTGGGCGTGTGTGTGTACAGGTGTGTGTGGGTGGGTGGGTGGGGGGGGGTGAGTGTTGATGTATATATATATATATATACATAATTATACTAACAAAGGCTTTTATGTAACGATTTATAATGTCTCTTTGTAATGTCTTATGTACTTGTGAAATGATGTGAAGCAGAAGAAAAATTTCCGATGGACGATAAAGTTGATTGAATTGAATTGAATTGAATTGACTGAATTGAAAGCTACTGTTGAAAAGGAGGAACCGCACGGCACCAAGGCTGTTCACTCCCATAGATGCGTGCACCCCCCCCCCCCCCCCCCCCCCCCCTTCCTTCCTCTTCTCCTGGCCTCCACCGTCTTCATCCCTCCCCTCCACACCTACACCCACACTTCATTCCAAAAACGAAGAGGACTGAGACTGTGGCGGGACTAAACACGAAGTCCGTTGAAATATAGAAACACAGAACAGAGCGAAGCACCACAGAACAGTGCAGAGTACAACTGGCTGCTTTGAGTTTCGCTCTCTGGTGTGGTATTCGTGATGTCGGAAATATATATCAATTCAAAAAATTCTTTTGTACAGTTTGTACAGTTCATTACATGGGTTCTATTTCATACTCTGGGATTTTATTTTTTTCGTTTTAAAAAAATTTTATTTTCTTATTTATTTTATTATTATTATTATTATTATTTTTGGTGATCATAATATACTTTGGCCCCGGAATACAAACGGACCCTGTTCTCTACAGTCCATCCCCCAAATTAAATGGTGGTCAACTTCGGCCACCGTGCGTGATGACGACCAACTAGCTGGCTACCGTAATTGAATAAGATCTTGAGGTCAGCACCTATTGACCTTGACCCTGAGACCTCGTGGTGTAAACAGGACCATGCTGTGGCTGCTGAAGTGGCCACGTGGGTTTACACACGTCCCCGACAGCCGTTAGTGTACATAGGAACGCGTAACTGTCCGATTTGGAAGTTTGGTGAAACCAAGATTGATCTGTGTGGACAAATGGTAGCGAATTGCCCCTGGGTCAGTGATAGCTTGTTCATCTGACCAGCTAGCTGACCCAAGACCAACTGTTGACCTGCGATTCAACCCCGCTGGACATCAAAATTGCCGATCTCCCCGTCCTTTGTATCCATGTTCGCGTGTTTGTTTTGTTGGTTTCAGGTGTTTGCCATCAAAGAAAGCATCTAGGACGCGGGAGTGGGGGTGGGGTGGATCTGTTTGTTTATTATTCAACAGGCGCTTGCACTTTCGTTGGCTGTGCTACTGTCAGTGTGTAAAGTATGATAGTATTATATTAAAAAACTGTTTCTTTTTTTTGCTTCGCTCTCAAGGATCATAAACGTTATTGACGACTTTTGATTTTTGTCTACAGTGATTGTGGTTGTAAGAAAAGCTGCTGCTGCTGCTGCTGCTGCTGCTGATGATGATGATGACGACGATGATGATGATGATGATGGTGATGGTGATGGTGATGGTGATGGGTGGTGGTGGTGATGATGAGATGATGATGATGATGATGATGATAATGACGACGACGACGATGATGATGATGATGATGATGATGATGATGATGATGATATGATGATGATGATACAGCACAGGAGTCCCTGATTTGTTCAGAACGTATCTTAATCCCTACTGGTAGTACAGTACCGATCCTCTTTTCAGTCACACACACACACACACACACACAACACACACACACACGCGCGCGCGCGCGCGCGCGCGCGCACACACACACACACACACACCACCTTTATTTTTCCTTGCCCACCACATCACTACTTATTCCTCTATCTCATCATTCTGGACACTGCTGACCGCAGGACGTGATTAGAGGTAAGCAGGGAAGACAGTACAAAGGTGAATGAGCAGCATGTACAACGCATCCCCCAAAAGCAATCTTTCAGAGTGCGACAACTGGAGAGGCGTTACTCTATGTCAATACCAGGGAAAGTGTACTGCCAGGTCATCCTCAGCCGACTGCGCGACGTAGTGGACAATGAGCACAGGGAGCAACAAGCAGGGTTCCCCCGAAACGATCCTGTGTGCGGAGGCAGATCTTCACACTGAGACAGATCATCGAGAAGTGTGGAGAACACCAAGTGCCCCTGGCCATCAGCTTCATGACTTCATCAAAGCATTTGACAGTGTCCACAGACCATCATTGTGGAAAATCATTAAAACCTACGGCGTGCCAGAGAAAGTTGTGTCGGCCATAGAGCAATTTTACATAAACTCAAAGTGCAGAGTCAGGACGGAAGATGGCGACAGTAACTGGTTTTGAAGTTGTCACTGGGGTTAAGGCAAGGTTGTATCCTCTCCCCTCTTCTCTTTGCACTTGCCATTGACTGGGTTTTGAAACACGCAAGCCAAGGAAAGAGAATCAAGTGGGCAGAAGGAAACAGCCTCTCAGGTCTGTGGATTTTGCCGATAACATTTCCGCCCTTGCAAACACCACTCAAGATCCACAAGTGCTTGTAAACAATATCAGCAACTTTGCAGGCAACATTGGCCTCATTATCAGCGCCAAAAAGACTAAAAAAAACCCCTGCTGACCGGTAAACAATCAGGGGCCAACAGACGTTCTCATCGACCAAAAACAAGTGGAAGTAGTAGAGAAACTTCACAACCCAGGCAGCTCTATCAACAATGCCCATGACTCGACCATGAACTGAAGAGTTGTATGGGCGGGCAAACATCAGCATTCAATCAGTCTCTTTTGAAAGCTGCACAAAATATGAAACAGCAAGAAATTCCCTCCTTTGGAAATCAAATAGAAGTTTTATTTTTTGACTCTAGTGTGATTTCAACGCTGCTATATGGCTGTGAAACCTGGCAATTAAAAAGACCATTCCCCCCCTCTTCCACAAGAGAAGAAACTTGACGCTATTGACATTAAGTGTCTACGTAAGATCTCTGGGCATCACACCAATGGTCAGACTTATACCCCGATGATGAGGTCATAGGGGAGGTCCCAAACAGCTCCCGTGTCCAAACCATTGTCTGCAGACGGCGCCTCCACTGGCTGGGTCATGGTCTTAAGACTACCTTCTTCAAGACCTGCAAACCCAGCCATGAAATGGACCCCAGCAGGGCCAGAGAAAAAGAGGACGGAGCCCCAGGATGAGCAAGCGACGGACAGGAGGAGAGAGACCCAGACTCAGGTACTGGCTGTGACAGAGAGGAGGAGTGACATCAGCAGACTGGCTGAGGACCGTGGCACAGTGGAGGCGACTTGACTGCCTCATGGCGTCGCAAGGACGCTTGGAAAGTCTAAGTCTCAAGTAGGAATACGGCGACGATAACAACAAGAAACAACAATGATGATGATAATAAGAAAAATAAGACTTCAACCTAAAGCTTTAGGTTATGTTCAGTTGTTAATTGTAGCACACGTACGCACGCGCGCGTGTGCACACACACACAAAACGCACGCGCACGCGCGCGAGAGAGCACACAC
>JADBJO010004795.1:152500-155000 GCA_016801955.1 Conus betulinus | reverse complement strand
AGCCTATCTCTACCTCTCACTCTCTCTGCTGTCTGTCTGTCTCTCTCTCTCACACACACCACGCGCACTCTCTCTCTCTCTCTCAACCCACTCCGTTCTGTCGGTCAGTTTCTCTCTCAGTCTCACTCACTCTCTTCTCTCTCTGTCTCTCTCTCCCTCTCTCTCACCCCCACCCCATTTCTCTCTCTCTCTCTCTCTGTCTCTCACCCACTCCCATTCCTGTCGGTCAGTCTGTCTCTCTCTGCCTCTCTCTCCCTATCACTCTCTCTCTCCTCTCACACACACACACACAACACACACACACTCTCTCTCCTCTCTCTCTGTCTGTCTCTGTCTCTCTCAGCCCAACACCATTCCTTCGGTCAGCTCTCTCTCTCTCCGTCTCTGTCTCTCTCTCTCTCTCACCCCTCCCATTCTTGACGGTCCTCTCTCTCTCTCTGTCTCTCTCTTAACCTACCCATTCCTGTCGGTCTCCACTCTCTGTCTCTGTCTGTCTGTCAGTCTGTCTTTCTTGTCTGTCTGTCTGTCTCCTCTCTCTCTCTCTCTCTCTCACCCCACCCGATTCCTGTCGGACAAACAGTTGGTCAGTCTCGGTCTCTATCAACTCTGTCTCTCTCTGTCTCTATCTGTCTATCTCTCCCACCAAAATTCCTGTCGCTCAGTCTCTCTCTCTCTCTCTCTCTCTCTACTCGGGTATTTCTTGTCTGTTCTGTCTGTCTGTCTCTCTCTCTCACCCCACCCGATTCTGTCTGTCCTCTCTCTGCTCTCTCTCTATCTCTCTCTTGGTGTCTCTCTCTCCCCAACTCAATTCTGTCGGTTTAGTATCTCTCTCTCAGTCTCTCTCTCTCTCTCTCTCGCTGTCTGTCTGTCTGTCTCTCTCTCTCACGCTCACTCACTCTCTCTGCTCTAATTCTCTCTCTCTCTCGCTCTCATCTTTAATTACAGGGAGATGGATTTACTTCTCGACAAAACGAAGATGAAGACACAAACAAACATATAAACAAAATAAACGTTATTCCAATGAAGGAGCGACTCCCTTTAAGCAAAGGAAAGCGCGCCCCGTTCCAAACACTGTGTGACATGGAACGAAAACATCCCCGCCCCCCCCCCCCCCCCCTCACCCATAACCCTCACCCATCCCTTCACCCCTCCATCCCTCCCTCCTCCACCCTCCACACCCGGATTCTGTCTTCTTTACATCATCACTGTTCCCAACGACTTCAGCAAGACCCGAAAAGCCTCGCTCTCCGTCCACACACCACACTCTCTCTCTCTCTCTCTCTCTCTCTCACACCACACACGCGCGCGCGCGCGCGCGGAGCACCCCCCCCCCCCCCCCCCCCCAATGGAAGAACGACAGGCAATTGACGACACCAATACCCCCTCCCCCTCCCCCCCCCCCCCCCCCACCCTTCCTCTGCTGGCAGGCCTGGGAAGTGAATAGCCTAGTTAGCGTCCATTGGCAGATTGACTTGCGTGCAGTGAAGCGTGGTGACTGGGCAGTCTGGCAGGGAGGTGCCAAACACCCTGCAGGACATAGGCCTTCTTCCTCCCTAACTAACAGCTGGTGCAAGAGCTAACGAGACGTGAAGCACAGCTTGGAGGAGCTGGAGGAGAGCCGTGAGAACTGGCGAGTCAGTCACACACACCCCCCTCCCCCGAAGCAGGATAATCCCGGAGAAGAATAGGGAGGGGGGGGGGGGAGGGGGGGGGACGGGGGCGCAGGGTGGAGGGGGGGTGTCTCACGTCAACTCCAAACTGGGCCAGCAGAGTTTCCTCCAGTCCAAGGAATGCCAGTCCCTGGGGGGAGGAGGGGGGAAGGGGGAGGGGGGACGGGGGGGGGGGGGGGGGCGCAAGGGGGAGGAGGGGGTGTCTCACGTCAACTCCAAACTGGGCCAGCAGAGTTTTCTCCAGTCCAAGGAATGCCAGTCCCTGAGGCGCTGGAGGGGTGGTGGGGGAGGGGGGAGAGGGGGAGGGGAGAGAGGGGGAGGTCGGGGGGCAGGGGGTGGGGGGCGGGAGAGAATGGACAGGTAGGGGGGGGGGGGGGGATGGAGGGTGGGATGGTATATAATGTCCAATACCCCCCCCCTCCCCACTCAACCTACACACACACACACACACACACCAACACACACACGATCGAGGGAGAACCGTCGTGGGAGAATCGTCAGAAAGTTTGGAGGAAAGAGGGGTGGTGGATGGTGTGGTGTGGTGGTGATGGTGGTTGGTGGTGATGGTGTGGCTGGTGAGTGGTGATGGTGGTGGTAGAGGAGACGCGAGGTATAAAGGTAGAAAGAAATGGGGGATGGGAGCTGGGGTGGAAGGGTGAGGAAATAAGAAGAGGTGTGGAGGTGGGTGGATGGGGGGGATTTCTTTCGTGTCCCCCCCCCCTCCCCCCAAAGGGAAGAGTTCGTACCTTCCAGGCAGTAATACGCTGTAATTGGACCCTCTTGACACAGCTTGGGCACAGCGCACAGGTGGTTTCACTCCCTTCATTGAC
>JADBJO010004795.1:145000-147500 GCA_016801955.1 Conus betulinus | reverse complement strand
ACACACACATACACACACACACACACACACACACCACAAGGCAAGGCAAAAAAAAAAGGTTCTAGATTCTACCAGCTGACACACTGGGAGATGGAAATGGAGCAGGTAGGTGGGTGGGTTGGTTCTTGTAAGGGTAACCAACGGTTGAAGCATCTCCTCAATTTGCTGCTCACGAGTGTGCGTTACTTTTTAACACGACTTTCCTGACTCTTCAGAGAATTGTCCATCTACTTTCTAACACTCCTCCATTTCCTCCTCCTCCTCCTCCTCCTCCTCCTTCTTCTTCTTTCTTTTTCCTTCTCGTTCGACGTCTCTTTCTTCTTCTTCTTCTTCTTCTTCTTCTCCGTCGTCGCTGTCGTCGTCGTCTTGCTTTCTCTGCTTCTTCTTCTCTTCTTCTTCCTCTTCTTCTCCGTCGTCGCTGTCGTCGTCGTCGCTGTCTGTCGTCGTCTTCTTCTCTTCTCTCTTCTTCTTCGTCTTACTTTTTCCTTTTTCCTCCTCCTTCTCCTCCCTTTTCGTTCGTCTTCTTCTTCTCCCTTCTCTTTCGTCCTTCTCTTCTCTTTCCTCTTCCTCCTTCTTGTCCCTCCTTTTCCCTCGTCCTCCTCTTCTTCTTCCTTGTCCTTCTTCTTTTTCGACTCCTTTTTTTCCTTTACCTCTTTGTCTTCTTCCTCCTCTTTTATAATACGTTTATGCTATGTTCTTCTCTACATTCTTCTGTTTCTCTTCTCCCCCCCCCCCCTTTGTTTCTTCTCCTTCTCTCTCTTCTTCTCCCCCCCCCCCCTTTGTTCTTCTCCTCCGCTCTCTCTCTCTTCTCTCCCCCCCCCCCCCCCCCCCCCCTTCTTCTCTTTCTTCTCCCACCCCTCCTGTGTACCACGCTTTCTTGTCGCGTCTCAGTCTGTCACTTAGGCTCAGAGCGTTAACATGGACAGGCATGCCATTACCAATACCATTAACATTAACATACCATGAACATACCATAGATGTACTTTGTCCTCCGTTTTGGGCTTGTTTATACTTCCTGGTACAAAAAGGGTCATTTGTACCATGCTGTATAAGAGAGACAGACAGAGAGACAGAGAGACAGAGAGATGAGTGAACAGCCGCGAGTTCTAACATTTTGAGTTCAACCTATTGATTATGTTACTAAAAGAAACACACACACACACACACACACACACACACACACACACACACACATGTACACACAAACACACACACCACACACACACGTACACCACACCCACACCACACACACACACACACACACACACACACACACACACACACCGAGACACACAACACACACACACACACACACACACACACACACCACACCACACACACACACACACACGGAAAGGGAACGATAGAAAGAAGTGGTATGAAGGACACGGGGAAGTGAATAGAACTAAAACGGGTCTAGTCATGTTCTTTATTTGGAGAGAGGAGAGAGAGAGATAGAGAGAGAGAGAGAGAGAGAGACAGAGACAGAGACAGACAGACAGACACACAGACACAGAGAAGACAGAGAGACAGACAGAGACGACGACAGAGACAGACCAGAGAGAGACAGACAGACAGACAGACACACACCACACACACACACACACACACACCACACACACACGCACACACACACACACACACACACACACACACAACACACAGAAATAGAGAGAGAGAGAGAGGAGAGAGGGGGGGGGGGGGGGGGGGGAGACAGACAGAGAGAGACTTAGCTATGTTCTATTTACGAAAGGACGAAGGTCGATAGACAAGATGTCATGAAGGTACTGACGACGTTACGTATATAGGAAACTGATTCACACAGCGGTATGCTGTTGTGTGTATGCTCGGTGCAAACGGACTGTTTCCACCCATGGTGCAATAACCCCCCACCCCCTCCATCCCCCCACCCCCATCCACCCACCCCCCACCACCTGCCTGCTGCCTTCTCTCGATCATTGACCCCCTCACCATTACGCCTTGTCATTGTGTCCACCGCAGACCTATAAACTGACCTTTCGAATTTACAATGAAAGACACTGGGGATTAAAAAAACAACAACACAACAAAAAACAAAAAAACGAACTGCGGAACTCTTACATAGGCGGGGTAGGCGGGGGTGAGGGTGGGGATGAGGTGGGGATGGAGGGTGGGGAGCGGGGGGATGATACCAGGCAAGACTATACAGAGAGTACAGTATAAGTTTCTGGTAGATTTAAAGCTGTTAGCCTGTTTGTAAGACGAATGTAGTGTGCTTGCTGACACCTTTTCTGGTGTGATGCAGTGGGCAAGCTGTTTTGCTTGACGTGATGTCAATATGAACGCCACTGTCCTAAATATTCCATTATGCCTAACGAAGCTATGGAGGATGACACTCGTGGGATAAATAAGCAGTGTAGAATTTGATGTTAACAATGTTTAAAAAAAAAACTCTCTCTCTCTCTCTCTCTCTCTCTCTCCTGTCTGTGGTGTTTTGTGTGTTGTGTGTGTAGTGTTGTGT
>JADBJO010004795.1:125000-127500 GCA_016801955.1 Conus betulinus | reverse complement strand
ATATCCCTCTATAATTACCGGGATCGTCTACATTACCTTTTTTAAATAAAGGTAAGACAATGGTTTCTGTCCAGTTATCTGGGAAAACTCCCTTATCAAACAGAGTGTTAAACAGTTTAACAAAGAAGTCAATTACTCGATCACCAGCATTTTTCAGCAACTCGCCAATAATTTCATCTGGACCAGCGATTTACCGTTCTTTAACTTTCTTATAGCCAATAACACTTCTTCTCTAGATATTGGGCGGTTCATGGAACCACCATCTTCATATTCATCAAAAAACTATCATCAATGATGTCGTTAGATACTAATGTAAATTCGTTTTCTAAATTTGTTTCAAGCAACTGTTTAAAATGTTTATACCAATCATCAACTGTTATATTGTTACGTGGCTGCTTTCGTTTTGAAGACATTTTATGGACATTTACCCAAAAAACTCCCTTTGATCACTTATGGAATCAACCAACGCCCCTAACAATTGCTCATTGTGCTGATTTTCTTTAAATTTTAACAAATTCTTATACTCTCTCCTAGCTATGCAGTAAGCATCACGATCAGAACTATCCTTCGTTTGCCGAAATATGTGTAGCAATCCTTTTGCTTTCGATTTACTTAGTTTACATTCTTTGTCATACCAGTCATTTTGTTCATCAGTATTGTTCAAACAGAATTGTTTTTTTTTCATGCAAGAAGAGTAAGTTTTAATACACGTAAGAAAAACATATTCAAAGCTTCATTGCAGTCACGATCAATCATATCAATAGCACTGTCAAGAGATGACAATGCTTCATCTGAATGCATTGCAGTGACATAAGTATGTTCAAAAGAAGGCTTCCACACAAACTTTTTAATAACCTCACGTTCCTTTCCAGCGATCAGTAACCCAGGGTTTAGATTTGGCAATTTCAAAATGAAGCTCGACGGGTAAATGGTCAGATTCTAATCGTTCTGATATATACAAACTGCAAGACGATAGAACAAGTGAAAATAATTCTCGAGATATCAAAAAATAGTCATTTACACTACACCCTGACTCTGATATATAAGTATAGTGCCCATCGAGGTCCCCATGACATATTCCATTTAATATACACAATCCAAGTGAAGTACACATCCAAAAAATTTTTTCCATAGCTATTGATTATAGTGTCGGAAGATTTTCTTTCCGAAAAATTGGAGCAACTGGTTAGATCAACACCATACTCATCATGCTCATAAAAAATATCTTGAGAGACATTTGCAGTTCTACTGTTCAAATCTCCGGATAGAATCACATGTATATTGTTCAAGTCAAGCATACACTCAGTAAGGCAATCTTCCAGAGAACATATACCGTTGTCTATATCAAAATAAGCATAATAAGGTGAACCCTCAGGAGGCACATATGCACAAACATACAACACATCTTCTGCAAGATCAAACAAAATCCCGTCAATCAAAAAGAAAAGAACATTTGAGCAATCTACCTGGAGTTCTCTGACATAGTGTACAAAATCATTCTTAATCAGACATATTACTCCGTCTGCCTTGTCTAGTAAACTTAACAGCAGGTTTGCTAAACACAGTATAACCCGTAAACACATTGAATTCAAGATGTTCAACAAAAGTCTCTACCAGACAGATAAAGTCAAATTTGGACAAATAAGAGAGAAAATCTTTATTGTGAATCTTAGAAAGAATTCCAT
This sequence comes from Conus betulinus, assembly GCA_016801955.1. Taxonomy (NCBI): domain Eukaryota; kingdom Metazoa; phylum Mollusca; class Gastropoda; order Neogastropoda; family Conidae; genus Conus; species Conus betulinus. The sequence continues at coordinate 125,815 of JADBJO010004795.1, read as the reverse complement.
TAATATTCCAGTGCAGGAACGTAAAATATTTTGAATGTGTATTATTCATTTTATCTCCGTTATCAAGCAGAATATGTTTACCTTTGTTACAATTCTCGTTACGTCTTTCATGATCAGACACTGACAGCTCTCTCTCATTGGCATAAATAGGAATAAAAACACTGTCATCGCGCTGCTACACTTTTTCTTTTGTGACCACCCCCTATTCTTATCCGTTGTGACACCACGTGCTCTTTCACTGACATGAACAGGAATAAAAACACTGTCATCGCTGCTACACTTTTTTTTTTGTGACCACCCCCTATTCTTATCCGCTGTGACACCACGTGCTCTTTCACTGGCATAAACAGGAATAAAAAACACTGTCATCACTGCTACACTTTTTCTCTTGTGACAGCCCCCTATTGTTTTCCGCTGCGGCACCACGTGCTTTCTCTGAAATAAGTCTCTGCTCTGCTTTATAATCATCCCTAGTTCTCTGGTCAGCTGTGTCATTGTCATTAGACGGAAAACATGCCAATTTTTCACTTTCATAACAATACATTTCACTATCATCGGAAGAAAAAAAAAAAATCTGAAAGCTGGTTACCATCACTATTTACAAAACAATCTGACCCCGGCGCCACCACAGAACCCCATGTTTACATTGTCAGAGGCAGAATGTTCACTCACTGTGGCAGCGTCGTTGTCCGCATCGCACACTTCCTTCTCGGCACGGGATTTTTGCACACACCACACTGAAGATACCGGTGACACTGTAGGGCGGCCTCCCCCCTATATTATTTCTTTTAGGTTTTGTCCATCACTGTCGTCAA
>JADBJO010004795.1:70000-120000 GCA_016801955.1 Conus betulinus | reverse complement strand
CCAGAATCCAGACCACACACACACACACACACACACACACACACACACAAAGATAACTGAACACTTTCGGAAACATAACACAGAGGAGTACAGCTAGTCCAGATTTCCCCCTCCTACCTTGCATCCCCCATCCTGTCCTGGTTACTCCTCCCTTCCCTCCCTATCTCCCACCCCCAACCTCCACTCCAACCCTCTCTCCTGCACTCTTCTTCTTGTACATCTGTATTTAGAGCAAATTATCTCTTAAAAAGTTGTACGGGTGAAGGGTGAGTTGTCGCCACTTTTATCATGTGTTTGGTTGTCTTCCCGGAAACCGGCCAACTTCGTTTGTACCTGATTGCAGTCAGACCGAAAAACCAAAAGTTGTGACAATGGTTTGTCCATACTTGACCGACTTCTGCACCTGAAGTATTGGGCAAAGCATCTTAATGGCATCACTTTGAAAGTACTACAACAAACAAACAAACAAAAAGCCATGTATCAAGAAAGAGACAGAGCCATCTTAAACAACATAAAGCCATGTATCAAGAAAGAGACAGAGCCATCTTAAACAACATATCTGACTGTTTTCAAAACATTGTTTGAAAGTTGCCACTCATCTTCGGCCTGCCTTTTTCATCCCCCCCCCCCCCCCCCCCCCCCCCCCCCGCAGATGTCTTCCACCCTTCCCTCTCTAAAACACACACACACACCACACACACACACACACACACACACACACACACACACACACACACACACACACACACACACACGTGTATACACACACACCATCACCACCACCACACCACGCACGCACACACACACACACACACACACACACACACACCACCACCACCACCACCCACACCACCACCACACCATCCAAGGCACACACACACACACACACACACACACACACACACACACACACACACACACACACACTGTCTGCACTGTCCGTGACTTGTTGGCGCTGGTGGAAATCAGTCATGGTGGAAAGCTGGGGTTTGTCCACTGTCTCACACTACAGAAAAGAAGCGGTTGTCACGAATCAAGACAAGGTCACGCTGTTACTCTGTACATCGTTCTAAAGTCGCATCAAGATGCCAGAACAATTTGGCAACAAAAAAGAAGAAAGAAACGATCGTTTGAATGGCTTGTCCGTGTACGTGTGTGTGTGTGTGTGTGTGTGTGTGTGTGTGTGTGCGTGCGTGCGTGCGTGCGTGCGTGTGTGTGTGTGTGTGTGTGTGTGTGTGTGTGTGTGTGTGTGTGTGTGCGTGCGTGCGTGTGTGCGTGAGTGTGCGAGTGTGCGTGTGTGTGTAGCCAGCCACCTGTCACCAAAGCCGGCTTTGCCCGCGCTTTTAGAAGTGAGACAGTGACTGACAATCTTTTTTAGCGGAACAAGGAGGGAGAAGGAGGAAGAGGAAGAAGATGGAGGAGGGGCGGCAGTTGCAAGCATTCTTGGCCTTGTGCCAGCAGCCTTGAGCGTTGTGACGACAGGTGACTGTATGCACCCCCCCCCCCCCCCCCCCCCCCCCCCCACACACACACACACACACACCAACCCCCGTCCTTACTCATTCTCGTCTCTTCTAACCTGTCCTCCTTTCTTCTTGAACCACGTCCCTAACCCCCTCCCCCTACTATACCCACCCGACACTCCACGCTCCTCTCCGCCCCCCCCCTCCCCCCCCCCCCCCTCTACCGACAACCCTCGTTTGAAACAGGTTAGTGGTGTTGTGGTCGAGCAATACAATGTCTTCCCGCACTAGGTTTCCCTCGCGGCGTTTTTTTTTGTTTGTTTGTTTGTTTTTTTTCTTCCACAAAAGCGCGCGACTCGCGGTTGTTGACAGAGAGAAAGAATTCCTTATCTCTTGAGTGAGGGCATTTTAATGTATAAAAGCAGGAGAAATACTGAGTCGTCAAATGATGGGAAAAAAATTCATTACAAAATAGGCATAACGCGATTTGACCTATTGGGTCTTTCAGGTAAGACGAACAACATTCAAAATAATGGAAAGACAGGAGGGGCACGCTTCCCTCGGACTTCAAAGAAGGCTGTGAAGTGTACTTTTGCTGACTGGCTCTCTGACACATTGCCAGTGACATTTCGGAATTAGGACGATAAATAAACAAATCTTAGAAATTCCATCAACACCAACCATCAACACGACAACACAGGCACACAGTACGCCATGTTTCTTGGGGCATCCCGGGCGGAGACTCTCCAAACTGTCAACAGTCTGAACCAAAGTAAGCCTCTCACTGGGGGGGGGGGGGGGAGATAAAATTCAACAGTCCCCTGACCAGAAATGACACCACAAAATCAAACCCGTGCTCCAGGCTGAAAACCGCACAAAAACGGACAGACAATCATATCGGATATTTGTGAAGTGCTCGATCTAAAAATCTACTCAGCGCTTCGCCGCAAACATACACCATGACTACACAGGTCCGTCTAACTCACGGTTAAACTTTCCTTTAAATGGGCGTAAAAAAAAAAAAAAATGTATACGTGCACTCTACTTTACGCATCTGCAGTCAACGCATAATCATGCAAACATTAGATATCAAACTGTTTATTATGGGACAGACGTGCCTTAAATGTGTCTTGAATATCGAGAGAATCTGACTGTCTGGGAGAAAAGAGGCAAAGCATTCTAGGGCCTACCTGGAACTTGGAAAGCGAAAGGCCGTTCACCACTTTGCTCGTTATTTTCGCTGTGGGCTGTCGGAGGACAGAGAGAGAGAAAGAGCGGTGCTGATAATGACGGCATCTAATTAGGACAAAATTAGTTTCTGACTTCACGTTGTTTAGTTTGTGTCGAAAATCTGGTAGATTTGAAACAGGAAGGAGCTGGCGTCAGAAAGCCTACAATGTTTAAACTTCGTGTTTCGTCTCGCACGCTACCGACCTGAATTGACGTATGTCTTGAGCTTCTCGATTCGACAAAATCTGTGAACTTTAATCTCGTAGGCAAAACTCCCGACTTATCATTAGCCACGCCACTGTCAAACCAAACTACAAATCAGCAAACAAAACATGGCGGAAAATAATGCTTTTGTTTTAATACACAGCTGACTCGAAATAGACATACGATTTTTCTTTTCTTTTTTTTCTTTTTTTTTTTTTTTTTTTTTTTTTTTTTTGTATAATACTTCAGACGTAGGTTGCAGAGTGGGGCGACTGCAGGCGGAAATCTGAACCCATTTTGAAAAGCCTCGTTTTCATTCAACGCTTATCTTGCGCCTAATTTCACAAAGTGATTGTTCGTTCTTCATTTTCGTTGTCCTGAGTGTTGTTTATCTTGCTTGAAGAAGACCTTAGAGGTCGAAATGCGTCGTTTTCTGTCTTCTGATTCGTTTGACCCACGTTGATCGGCGGAGTTGTTATAAGTACTTTTTCAAATGTCTTCAGATGTAGTAGAATAGCAGACCCAAAACTGTACAAAGCAATACTTCTTTCTCCTGTTGACAGTCGTCTGCAGAGGAACATTTTGTATGCTGCCTATGTCGGTTATATGTTATGTTTTAGGAAGAGATTTGTCGAAAAAAACCCACTTGCCTGTTTCCTACAGGGCATTAAAGACACGTTACAATGCATTTTCTTTGGGCTTTTATTTGAATTTCGGTTCGTTTTCAGTGCCGTTGCAGTCTGTTTTAGTCTCCCAGTGCTGTGAGTAATGGACCGTTCATAGTGCCGTAATAGAGACACAACACCTATGCAACCTGGCAGTATTCTCACTATGGCGCGAGACAGTCACTATCCTGAAACATTTTGAGGCACAGTGAATGGCGCACGTAGGAAACCACGACGAATTTTCCATAAATTGATCGGTTCGAAAGAAAAAGATGCTCAGCATCTTTCTGTCAAATGTTAAGATCAATGGAAAGCCATCACAATAGAAAATATGGGTAGGATGAGGTGGGGGCTGCGGGTGGGGGGAGGGGTGGGGGGTGAAGAATGGGAAGGGAAAGAGAGGGAGGTTAAACTTCAAACTTTACCCAGACCTTACAGTCAAATACAGGTCGATACATGTTCATAAATCCATGAAATGATCTTACCCATTTGACGGAAATCAGGTCTTGTCAACAACAGTAAGCCACCATAACAGAACTAACTGAAACATATTTGGGGTTAGTTTTTAAGGAAACACATTGAATCTCAAAGTCCTTTCGTTTTCTGCAGCGGTAGATAAAACGTTCTCTTCATTCCATTATTGATGGAGAAAGGAGAACTGAAGACAATGCTGCTGTCTTCACACTACAAGTACAAGTTATGTGTGTGTGTATGTGTGTGTGTGTGTGTGTGTGTGTGTGTGTGTGTGTGTGTGTGTGCGTGTGAGTGTGTGTGTGTGTGTGTGCGCGCGCGTGCGTGCGTGCGTGTGTGTGTGAGTGTGTGCGTGCGTGCTTTTTTTTTTTCAGCGTACGGTTTTATGTAGATAGGGTTAGGTAGGCAAGTTAACTGAGATAAGATTAGGTTTGGGTAACGCTTAGACCTAGGGATATTCGTTCTGGAGTTGGCGTCTTCTGTTGTTGTTATCCAAGCTCCCATCTGTACTGCATAGATACGCTGCCCTGAGCGTGCGTGTACACAAATGACCAATCACAATCTCATCACAGGTAGCTGTGGTTTTCTTATCCTTCGCGCGGAATAACATCACAAGGTTTCATATACGTGATCTGCCACGAACGTGTTCGTGTTTAAAAAAGCTTTCAATGTGTGGCAAAAGATTCACGCCATTTAAAAAAAAATTCTTCCTTTTAAAACAATTCTTATTATTTATTACCTTTATTTTATTAAGAATTTTAGAAGAGTAGTGGTTTTTAATGTGTCGCAAAAGTGTCACGATCCGTTGACCCCCCTTTTTCCCCCCCCCCCCCCCCCCCCTTTTTTTTTTTTTTTTTCTTTTTGTTTTTTTTTAATTCAATAAACATTGTAGAAAAGATTTTATTTATGTTTCTTCCTCCTCCCCCCCCCCCCCCCCCCCCCTTTTTCTTTTTCTGTTCTTTTGAGTTCATTAGAATTTAAGTCAGTAAGGTTTACGCGATTTTTTTTTTTTTTTTTTTTTTTTTTTTTTTTCAAATCCTCAAGAACACACTATACATATTTCTCTGTTTTAACTTGCTGAGAGCCCTGATGTGGCCTCCGTCGTCGGCCGAGCTATAAACGTCATGACTTGGCTGGACTTCAAAACAAAAGCAAAAGAGTAATCGGCCCCCATAGTGCTGGTAAGTACGTGAAGAAGATTGGGGGGGGGGGGGGGGGGGGGGAGGGGGGGTAGGTAGGTAGGGAAGGGGGGGGGGGGGGGGGGGGGGGGGGGTGGAGCGGGAGGAGGACACAGTGGAGATGGGGATGAACAAGAAGTGTAGTTAGGGAAAGGCAGGGGGCTTGGGGAGGGGGAGGGGTGTGGAGGGGGAGTGCTGATGACCAAAAGGCGGAAGACACATTGCGATCTATCGGTTGTATGTAAGTGTCAGTGACGTGTCAACGGGGAAACAGACACCCCTGTCATCATCAGCGCGCGGCGCTGCAGTGGTTTTCAGCGGTTCAGTTTGCGTCGTCCAATGCACATAGTGGTATATAACACACTTGATGGGTCTCTCCTACCTTCGGTCATCTACACGTTTTATTGCAGCGTCAGAAAATAATAGCATCCCCTCCTCCTTCCCCCCCTCCCCTCTTTGGCCCATACCTTCTCCCCCCCCCCCCCCCCCCCCCCTCTTTCCTCACCACTTTCCCCCCCCCCCCCCCCCCCCCCCCCCCCCCCCCTGCCAACTCCAGCCGCAAGTTAAACTTAAAACCTTCAAAATTAATGATGAAGGTGGTCATTAAATGAAAGAACGATCAACCAAATTTCGTCGGTCTAGGGGAGATAATGCACTTTTTGAGCCACAGTTAACGATTATTCCCCTTGAGTTGCCACTCCAAATGAAGAGCAAGCCTGTTTTCGGATCAGCGTTTTCATTTTCGTCGACTTTTCACGTGCACGCACGCACGCACGCACACGCACACACACACACACACACACACACACACACACCAGTTTGCACAGACACCGGATGAGGACGCACACAGTTCGAACAACATGGAAAAGAACTACCACCATCTCGACACCAAAAATGAACAAGTCTATTGTCAGTGGGTTTCGCAGAAGTTTCATATTGTGGCGACGTTGATGTTGGGCATTATCTACATTTATCTGCGTGTGCTTTTCTTCTTTTAAGTTCAGAGATGTGACTTTCTGAAACATATGTACGCGTGGATAGTTCACATGAGAAGATCTGGGTTGTCTAAGAATCAAACGAGCAGCATTGTTTTGTACTTTCTGGAGACGACTGAGAAGATTCTGGGGACTGCCAGCAAGGAAAGAATTACAGTAATCAAGTCTTGATAGAATGGAGGCAGAAACAAGAGTTTTTGTAGCAATTGTTTAATAAATCACACACACACACACACACACACACACACACACACACACACACGAGCGCACACACACCATAAACATATACGGTCATACAGAGAGAGAGAGAGAGAGAGAGAGAGCAAAGGGCAAGACGGTAAACAATGCCAAAGAAACATAGTTTAGTGTTTACTTCTCATTACTGATAGCAATTACTTGACCTGAATCGGGTAGCCATTTACCTTACTGTTAGCTGTACAGAGAAAATTTTTCAACGTGTAAAAATGTTACCCTACGTATAGTTTTCTCAATACCGTCAGCTTCGAAGCTGAATGTTCTAACTACACCCCCCCCCGGCGGATATCTGGGTTTTTCAAATACGAATATGTGGAACGGTCAATTCACACTGTCTTTGTATGACCTTGGACAACAGAACGGTAACAGAACTAGACGGTAGCTGTCTCAATCTGGCTTTGCAAGATGCGTATCCAAAAACCAGTCATTTTTACAAACACAGTGTAATGATTGAATATGATGGATGGGGACTCTCTCTCTCAGTGACGTGAAATGGGGAAAAAAAAATCTCAAACGTAGTACTTGTAGGTAAACGTACTGGACCACCATGGACCTCAGGGTAAATTAAAGACTGATCTGAAGATCAGCATAAAACATGGGGGGCCCTTAAATTCCAATAAAACCGTTTAGCATTAAAAAAAAAAAAAAAAAAAAAAAAAAAAAAAAAAAAGTGCCGTTTAATGATCATGCGCAAGACGCACACATGTTTTCTTCAATTTCATTGATAAATTAGAAACAAACCGATAGAATTTTTTTCTTTATTTATTTCCCTTTTTTCCGTTTGTTTTTGTTTCTTTTTTTGTTTTGTTTGTTTTTCTTTCGTGCATGCGTTTTGTGTTAATCATCGAGGTGCCTATAACAAGGGAGACAACCTTTTATGGAGAGTTTTATATCAAAGTTATTTCCCTTGCTTCAACTATTCGCAAATGCACCCATGCATGCAAATATACACACACATACGTACGCACACACAAACGCACACATGTGTCCTCCCCCCCCCCCCCCCCCCCCCCCACACACACACACAGGGCATGGGGAAAATTTCATTGTTACAGGCCTGACTATGAATGTGAATGTAGTCATGTTTAAAATATAAACATGAACAACGATAAATCTGTCGCATGAAAAAAAAGGGCAAATAACAGTAGCATTAATGATCAGAACTAAATCCAATGAATTCACCTTATTGACAATAAAGACTGAAGACTGAAGGGCAGAGGTCAGAAACAGAGGAAAAAAAAAAAAAAAAAAAAAAAAAAAAAGCCCCAGGAACACCACCCTCCACCCAAGTTCAAGCACTTCCTAAATAAATATGTACTTCGAGTTGTTCATGAGTGAAGAAAACAAAAATCATCCTTCTGGCGAAGGAAACAGTAGTTGGTCTGGATTGGGGTATTCTCTCTTTAACATGCGACATGCGAAGTACAAACTATCAATATTTGTGTCAATCTAAATGGTTATTAGTTTAGAGCAATTACTTTATAGTGTTCATGTTCTGTGGAAAATCTGCGCAACTGATCTTTGACAAAATGTAACAGGTTCAGCTTCAGACCTCATTCCATCTTTCCATCACATTTAGCTAAAATCTGTCGCACAGATTTTGTGTCACAAGATGTTAATAATCCTGCTAAATGATTTTGATTTGCTGTTTGAATTGGATCTGTACCACAAAACACACCACAGTTTGGGTTATGTTTCATGCCACATTCCATTCTTTGACAAGTTCAGTTAAAATAAGTTCAGTAGTTTCACACACACACACACACACACACGCACATACACACCAAATTTTTGTTTCAAATTACATGGAAATAAAATCAGCTGCTTTTGTGTGATATATTAGCATTGCGGACTCCCAGCTGGGAGGCTGAGGGTTCAGTTCCCATCAGAGCCATTTATTTGTGGAATTTTCTGCACCAATTGGCAACTACCCAGATTTAAGTTTGCCGTGAGCTGAGTTGAGAATACTGGGACCAAACAGCCAAGTTTCATCCACTTACTGGATGCATCACTGAACGTGTTACTCAAATTTCCTGACTACCACCGCAGGTGTCTGCATCTCTTGGGCCTGGTCGATGCCAGAGAGGACACTCTCTTATGCTGGCTCTGCGACTCCTCAATCATTGGCGTCAGTAGGGGGCTTAATAGGTGATGTCCAGCTGATGTTGGATCGGAACAGGCACCACTAAATACCACCGAAGTGACTCGGAGGCAGTGCAGCATTTCCTGCTCTGGTGGGTTGCCTCTTCACAACTTTACACAGTGACTGTTCTCTGTGTGGATTGCCAGTGGCAGGGCTGTAGAAGAACGTGCCAGGCTGTGGCAGTAGACTGGGAGATGGAATGAGCAAAATGGGAGCACTGCAACTGTCATGGCATCGAAGATAGGACAGCTAAAAAAAAAAAAAAAAAAGGAAAAATATGATAGATAAATGAATGAACTGATCCATTTTTCTATTTAAAAAAAAATCATTCATCAGTAAAGTAATAGGTGAAAAACAACCTCTTTAGTACAGGTAACAATTGCAAACTGGATTAAAGGTAAATCTTAGGGGCTGATCTCATATTGTTAATAGTTTTCTTTTCAAAGTAAGCCATGCAATCTTATTATCTATGCGTGTGTGGGGGTGGGTGTACATGTACATGCCCTATGCACAGATATGTATATTTGTAGGTATGCATGCATGATATCTTTCTGACTGTTCCACTGTTCACAATTTTTTGCATAATCTGCTGAACTGATTAGGCGCACAGTCATAGTTTGATTACCTGTGAAAACTCCAATCAGTTATGATAGGTATTAAAACAGTCAAACTAGCTAGCACATATTTCTTAAAGAAACAATAACAAATGAAACAACCACAAAAAAAGAGAAAAAGAAAAACTGCTAAAAAGAAATTTTTTTTTAAAAGCTTGAAAGACTTCTTCAACATCATATCCTGCTTAAAACTGAAGTGGGGGCGAAAAGGGGATGGGGGAAGGTTGCGGTGGGGGGGGGGGGGGGGTGGGTTAATTTCAATACATATCTGACCCCGATATCTTAACGTTGTGATGTATGGGTTTTGACTAGAGCCTGTAGCACCAAAGAAACTATGTTTAAGTGTCTGTAATGTTCTCAGAAGTCATTTAACAGGTTTCAACGATATTGGTGGCACCACAAGCTTCTGTGCTGCAGGGGCTAGCATCATGGTCGGTGGTCTGATAGGTCATGGGTTCCTAGGGCGACTAGACAGCAGTACAACGTCTCTGGTGGGTACCCTCATGACAACCCGATACTGACTGCTCCCTGTGGATGACTGGTGCTGGGACTGCAACAGGGCAAGACTGGGTGTGGCTCTGGAAGGGGTGGTTGGAAGGAGTAGCAGGGAAGTCATTTGCCAATGAGGAAGCACAGTACATAAGACACCAAAAAAAAAAAGAGGGAACCCCCCCCCCCCCCCCCCTAAGAGATACCAGTGAAACTCTCAATTAACATACAAGACACACTCAGAATCTCAGTCATCTCTCTTCTCTCACACTTCTTTCACACATTTAAATTCAACACATTTGAGATTCCTTTTTAGTATTTTTTTTTCATTCCTTCACCAATAGAGAGCATTCAAAGCAGATCATTGTGTAGTGTATCAACCATGCATTCTCATTGTAGCATTGAATAAAAGAGTTTTTGATCAGTTTGATAAAATTAGAATGTTGCCGACAATGTGGATGCAATGTCCACACAAGGGAAGCAATTCAGAAGGCAACTTTTAACAAATCTTGCGGAGTTCATTCATTAACCGATTCACCTAAAGCAACACTGTCACCCCTTCCAAAATATATTCTAAATGTAGATTTTCATGTCTTTTCTTTAAAAAAAAAAAAAAAATGACTTCCCCAAGCATTTGGTTCTCGTGAATATGTTTAGGAGGGATTTCTCTGATACATGTTTGAGTTCTTTTTGTTTTGAAGAACTGCACTTTGAAGACATTGGCCATTCACTCTGCAGCTTGCCTCCTCCAAAGAAATGACCATCATTTGCTTCGATTTAAAGCCAAACAGATTGTGAAAAGCTAGTCCTCACACTGGAGCTCCTACAGACCCACATGAAAACATCCGCCCATGCACACGTTCACTGATGCACACACAGTCACCGAGAAAAAAAAAATATGGGCAGATATTCTCTACATGGAGAATTATCTCTGATCATGTGAACACATGGTTGACAACTTTACAGAAGGATCTTCTGAACAGCTGCCTCTCAAATGGATCATGTGACAGATAGATATGAGCATTTATGAGACTGAATGAAGAAAATCGACATGGAATGACGAAGTGGGAAAAAAAAAAGGCAGAACTCATGGCTCCTCTCTTTCCTATCAGTACTTCAGTGTTGGTAGGGGTGTCTTTTATTGTCTTCCCTTTCCCCAGTCTTCCCTTGCTGCTTCTGTCAATAATCACACAGTAAGTCTATGCCATCTGCTGCAACAGTCTTACTCCTGTTCTCAGTATCACATTTTACTGTTGCCACTGGTCTTCCCTGCAGTGCTCAGTATCATACTATGCTAAGTATTGCCACTGGTCTCAGCAGCCTCTGGACGCTGACAGTTGTGGAGGTCTGCTTTCTCCTTGCGACGCTTGCTCTGCAGCATCTTCTTGTGTTTTCTGCTTCCAAGATGGGCTGAAGGAAAGAAAGAAAAAAATTCAGAGACAGAGTACACATATATGTAAGTGTTTGTGTGAATGTGTGTGTGACTGTATGTATGCGTGTGTGTGTGTGTGTGTGTGTGTGTGTGTGTGTGTGTGTGTGTGTGTGTGTGAGAGAGAGAGAGTGAGTGTATACGAATGTAAATGCATCTAGGCATAGTATTCATGGCAAAAAGAAACGTGTGTGAATATTTGCCCAAATAAAAAATATTGCAAATCAAAATATTACAAATCAAAAGGGAAAAAAGCTCAAGTTCTCATGGGGAATATATAGATTAATTCATCATTTTTACATATAAAACATACATACATACTGCCATTACCAACTTCTGACATCACACTTTAGACAACATTATGCCTAGGCGTATCAAGTCAGATCATACTGCACCTGTGTGTGTAAATGTTCATGGACATTTTTCTATTTTTGATTTGGGTGTTGTGCCCTATCTTTGTAAGTGTCTTACAGTCAAGAAATTATGTAACACTCACACAAAAAATCAAGGAAACACTTCTAAGAAGAACAAAATAACCATACTATGTTCACTTTGTGTGATACAGTCAGCATTCTACAAAACAACAGATCTCACCTTCCCATTCCTGTAGTGTGGTGAACACACGGCCATTGCAGACCTCACAGACATTTTGCACATGAACGGTACCAGGCACAGAATCAGGAGACATAGGTTCTATTGGAACCTTCTCACCCTGAAAAAAATATGTAACAAAAAAGAAATAAAAGTAAATGAGGGTCAGACTGTCATTCTACAAGCTCAGCAGCAAAACATCTAAAGATCTGAATGTTAAATGTCATTGTGTGGAAGTGAAACGATTTGGGAAGAAAGAACGAACATGCAGAACACTAGGAAACTGGGGGTGAAGAACAAAATACTAACTTAGCACATCAAAGATTTTGGAACCAAAATGTGTGAACAGTAAGATTCGAAGATCAAGGATTTGGGAACCAGAAAGTCTAAGCAACAACCGCACCGTTGAATAACAAAGACTTGGGGCTATTTAAATGACAAAATGAAAAAAAGATGGTTTTTTACCAGTAAACCAATTCTGAAAGGAATCAATTTATTAATATCAATATGTACGATAAATCATTGTGATGTTGGTCTTTTTTGTTTTTGGTCAATCACATACAAAAACAAACACTGACATAAGCCCACAAACATCCATCAGTAAAGCACGTGTAGAAAAGAGTTATAGAACCATAAGTGCAATAAAACTACAGAATAAACCCAGAAAAGCTTTGTGTTACGACAAAATTAGGAGCATGTACTTTATTCTTAACACCTAGTCCATATCACTTTAAGACACCCACAAAGATACATACACACGGGATGCAGGTCAGAAAGGGTCCCCAAAGCCTGAAAATGAACTGAGGCCATCCCACCAGTCCTAAAATTTGTATTGTGACCATACTATCCATTCCCCCAATATTGAAATTTATCATGATGGATGATGTGATTCTGAAACTTTCCTGGAAACTTCTCTCTCTCTCTCTTTCTCATTCTCTCTCATTCAAACTCAATAGGCTTTTTTGCTACGTACTAAAACTAAAGAGTCTGAAACAAGAAAACAGTACAGAAAAGGAAGAGATGGGGTGAAGGTAGACTATGAGCAGGAAATAAAGCTGTCTTTGTGTTCCATACATAACCTTCCAAAATACACTGCATCCTTCCAACCATTATATACTGTCTATGGGAAAAATAAAAATGGGAGAAAAAAATCATGCTTGAAGGTCCATCTTGATAAAGGAAAATTCATGTGGCTTTTTTCTCTATCTCATCCTTTGTACCACCTCAGTGGCATTACTTCTACACCATTCATTCTGGCTCCCAGTCAGCAGTCACACCCTGGCTTGTCTTGTTGGAACCCTGGCACAGGCAATCCATAGGAAGCAGTCAATGTCAAGCCACCATGAGGCAACCCACCGGAGGAGACCCTGCAACACCGCTGAGTCACTTTGGTGGTGTTCAGTGGTGCCTGCTATGATCCAGCATAGCGGAACACCATCTTCTTTTGACACTTCAGTACTCTGTTCTGATCGACTTAATCCATTATTGTCTGCTACTAGAGTAAATAAAAGGGGAGTTAAGCCATGAAAAAAATCATATCATCTAGATCACACCTATAAATCTAGTTCGTCCTTGCCTTTGTGGTTTGCAGTGGTGGTAATGCCTGTTCCCCCCCCCCCCCCCCCCCCCACACACACACACACCCCCATCCCCATGCCACTCCCTGAAAAACTTGCATTAAAGAAGAGTGCAGCTGATCTGAACTTCCAAGTTTAACCACACACCATACATTCACATAACAGTGATACTGGTCTTCTGACTCTAACTCATGTACAGCCGCTGTATCACGCTATACCTATTTTCAGTGATTTTTTTGCAATGTTTTTGCCAATTTGCTGTTGGTTCTGAAATTCTTGTTTTGTCAAGTGCTCTGTCCTTTCTTTTTTCATTCATGTGCTAACTTTCCTATGTCTGGATTTACAGGAAGCCACTGAACTAGTTTGAGACTTTTTTTTTTTTTGTACCTTACTGACTGAAGAGTTTCAGTAATCACGACAGTACTTTGAAGATTTTACAACCAAAATTAACAAGATGATGGTTAAACTCACCAGTAAGTTTCTTTCCTGAACATTTACTTTATATTTAGATGCAAGACATGAAGGCTTGAAAAAGTAGAGAATATTGCACCATGAAGCAAAGATAAAATGCTGCTTTCCCCTGAAATCTAGGCAGTGGAAAGCACCCTAACAAAATTGTCAAAGCAAAGACTGCAGAAAGATAATCTCGCCAATCTAAAGACCAAGACTTCAACATTTCTCCAATCTGGATTTCCTGTTTGATCCAGAAAGCTTGCATGCATATATACAGATAGGTAGATGTGCATGCATGCGTACATGTGTGCGTGCGTGCATTCGCTCATGCATGAATCTGTTTACCTAAGTGTATGTGTGAGATGGTGGAGTGAGGAAGATCAAACCAAGGACAAAAATGACCAAATAAGCAGTACGTACAGCAATAATGGCTGTCAGGATGTCGGTGGCAGGCTGTAAAACATTTGAGGACCACTGGGAAGGGTCTGTAGAGTCCACATTGTACACCGCTGGTACATGGACCCCTGCACCTGAACACAGATAAAAGGATGGGTTTGTGTGAAACTGTGTGTGGAAGAAAAAGGTGGAAGGATCAATCAGCTGATGTGTCTTTCAACAAACGTATAAATGAGTGCAAAGATGCATTGGTCAGTTTTTTTTGCACAGCAAAACATCAGTCGTAGAGAAAACTAATGAAGTATAATGGGAATTACAAAGCAGAGTGTGTGAACGATTCTTATGACACCACTGAGCTGAGCACAAAAATATGTGTGCATGCATGTGTGTGTGTGTGTGTGTGCATGTTCTGTGTGTGTGTGACTTGTGCATCATAGGTGAGCATATGTACATGAGAGTGTGCATAAATGTGTATATGTATGCATGCATGAGTGTGTGTATATGTATAGGTAGAGACGCATGTTACTTGTATGTGTGTGTGCGCGCATGAGTGCGCACATGTTTGTATGTGTGTACACACTTCTTTCTTTGAATATCTTTCCACACAGCATAATATTAGATGCACTGTAATATTGTGGCTGTAGTCAAACGACCAGAAGGTTGGCCTGCTGAGTTGACCTTCTTGACTTTGCAGCGTGGGATTTTCTCCATTCAAATATCCTCTCTGTCCACCCAGCAGTGAAAAGGTACCTGATTCAGTTCAGGAAACATTAAAGGCAGCAAAACGAGAGGGATGGCTCTGCCTTTGATCATGCCATGCCCCAGACACATTGAACTGACAGTTCACTGCCTTTATGGCCATTACGAGAACATAACCCTTTCAACCTTTTTAATGCATATACACATAAATGTATGAGAATGCAATTATGCATAGATATGCACACAGGCATATATTCATGCTTGAATGTGGCTGTTAACTATATGCATATGTGTTGATGCTGACTGATACTATTAAAAAATGACTAATATAATGCAAGTGTACATGTGTTTCGGCAGAGGCATAAATATATTAGTGTGAAAGAGAGAAAGTTTTTGTATGGATGCGTGTGTGCGTCTTGAATGAATGTTAAAGGCGGCAAAGAGAGGGTGTGCGTGTGTGTGTGTGTGTGTGTGTGTGTGTGTGTGTGTGTGTGTGTGTGTGTGTGTGTGTGTAGGTATTCCAATGCAGGCCCCTTGCCTGGCGAACGGCGCTGCGGGAGCGAAATTTTCCTTGTTTTCAACTTGTGCAAACCACATAAAAATGGTCGATTTTAGACAATAAAAATAAAACCAATCAATTTACCAGTACTTTTCTTTCGTTTTGGATAGGTTTTATCATTTAAAAGAACATATAATAAGTTAATTATCAACTTGTAAAGAAGTACTTGTCAGCGGTCGGGAGGCATGCTGTCGCGACTTTCAGAACACAAGTTCTTACACCCACCTTCTTCCCTAGACGAGGGGAGCGCGGCGTGCACGAATAGCTCAATGAAACTGATACAGAGTTGTAGAGGAGACTTCAAGCTTCATTTTCGTATGCAGTAAGGGTATAGAAAAAATTTAGTTAAGTTCCTTAAAATTATGTTTTAAAACTTCAAATTATGATAAAAATCCGTAATTATGAATCGAATCTGTTCAGAAATATATCAAAATAAAGCTCATATTACGCACTTTCCAATAATTGGGGTCAAACAAATACGAAACTGTGCGCCACGCTCCCCGAGCGGTTTTTCCGGATGGTACTATTCGAAGACTGTAAGCATGTCAACAATGGTGGACGAGTCAGACGTATCCGTGTCATCGCTTACAAATCCAACACTATTTTCACCGAATTTTCAACAATCGGCGCTAAAAACTACACGGAAAGGTAAGTCGATATATTTACTAAATTCTATAAGTTATATTTTGTGTTCTTAGAGCGCGATTGTATTAAAAATCTTTTTTAAAAACATGTGACCTGAGAGAGCCTTATGTTTGAATCGACGCTTCAACTTCACGATCGACTGTATTTATCTTCAGCTTCGTGGAAGGATTTTTAACATTGTAATCAAGTAATTGAACATCAATTTGAAAAACCTGTGTCATGAAAATATGATTTACATTGTAGTTCTTCAGTATTTCTTATGAAAAGGTCACGTGACTTGGACCAAGTTAGGGTCCTGAACAGAACGTGTCGTCTGCTATGGCCACGATGATCGCAGCCACGACGGAGTCACTGAATGCATGCATGCTTTTTACAAACTGTAGATTCTTTTGCGCGCGTGCATGCATGTGTGTGTACACACACACACACACACACACACACACACACACACACACACACACACACACACACACACACAGAGGTTCATCTCACACTATAAACATCACAAGAATACAAAGACCTTACAAAAAAAAAAAAAAGTTTGCTGCTGATTTCAGTTTGTTTATTGAAATAAATTTGCAGTTATTTATTTAAGTGTAGTAAGAATTGCCCAAGCGCATGGTAATCTGACCCACAAAAAATAAACTTTCATCTTATCTTTTTTTCTTTTTTTTAAATTTTTTTTTTCGTAATATGCGGTATGTGTGCATGTGGTCTACAGTCTTCAGTGTTATAAATGAAGAACTGTCTGGGCTGCTAATGTAATGTAATTTGCCCTTCTCATTCTTATGTTCCTGACATATTTTCTGCTGATGTTTATATTTAGTAATCTTACCCATTAAAATTGTAACATAATTCATTAATTGTACTTGCCTCCTTCTTGTTAGTAAACACAATGGTTACACATGTGTGTATGCATGTGTGTGTGTGTGTGTGTGTGTGTGTGTGTGTGTGTGTGTGTGTGCGCATGCATGCATGCGTGCTGTATGTGGTGGTGTGCGTGTGCATACTGTGTGTGTGTACTGTATGTGGTGTGTGCAAGTGTACTGTGTGTGTGTGTGTGTGTGTGTGTGTGTGTGTGTGTGTGTGTGTGTATGCTGTGTGTGTACTGTGCGCGTGTGTGTGTATGTGTGTGTGTGTGTGTGTGTGTGTGTGTGTGTGTGTGTGTGTGTGTGTGTGTTTTGCAGAGGACGACCAGTACAAAGAACTGAAGCGCGCTGCTTCTTGGTGTTTGGTAAAGGAAGAAGACCCAACCCCCCCCCCCCCCCATATCCAGCTGCACAAATAGACTGTTACTGCAGCTTGACAGACATCGAATTGAAAATGGGAAGTCTGTGACTTTTGACACTGTGGCAGAATGGTTTTCTTTGGCTTTTCCCCGACACCAGCTTCCTATTAACAGGTTGAAAGGGGTGATCCAGCGCTGTACACTCAAGGCTGAGAAGCTGCCAGCTAAAGAACTTTCAGCAATGCTAAATGAAGATGTTGATTTGGATAACATTGATGATGTTCTGTCTTCAGCTGGCATCAGTTGGAAAACTCTGAAAAGCCTGAGCTTTTGAAGATTCCACGTGACACCAAAGTGACAAATGCTGTTGTTGTCGCTTTAGAAACTTTGAGGAACAAAGAGGGGTGGAGTTCAAGCTTTGTTGTTGACTGGCTGCAAAGACTGAACAAAACAAAACAGCAATGGCACATATTGACAGAAAGACAGTCACAAAAATTATATCTGAATACAAAAACTATCTGTCGGAAAAAAAAAAAAAAGACCCAGAGAAGTTCATAGAAACCATATGCTATTATATACTTTTAAAGACTGTGCTCCATATCATTGTGACTGAAAACTGTTAAAATATATTTTTGATGGCCAAAAAGCTGTTAAATGTATACTTTATCCTCTTTATAAGACCATATTTTACTGTTGTTAATAATTAAAATTATGTATGAAAGATCTTGCAAAATGTGTTATATATGTGTTTTATAAGCTTTTTAAAATCATTTTGGTATAAAAACAACATTGTACAACATACAGATACAAATTACTGAACATGTAAAGACAAGCGTAATTTACATAAAAAGTGACCCTTTTGCGCAAATTGCATGTGTTTAACCAACTTCAGTATTACACTGTTGACTATTTATTTGGAGAAGACAGAAGGAAAAAATTGGGCATTATCTATAAGTGCATGAGAGTAGCCAGGAACAATCTGGGCTCATTTGAGAACACAGAAATGGATTTATGGTACCTCAAAGTTGGGGTCTGAAGCAAATTGCCACTTTCGTCCAAAATTTCTTTAAAAAATCATAACTTCGTCAAATATTATCAGATGAACATAAATTTTATATCAATGTGTTCAGAAAATTGAGCTCTTTTAAATGAAACTACTTTTAAACAACTCTAGGCTGTTTCAAAAATCACCTTGGAATACCTAGTGTGTGTGTGTGTGTGTGTGTGTGTGTGTGTGTGTGTGTGTGAGAGCACATGTGTGAGTCTGTGTGCCTTCATATCTATTAGACGATGTCTGACACAGAAAGCAGCTACAAAATGGAAATATTTCTTACGTTTGAGGAACCTGTTCTTAATCCACTTGAGCTGTCTTCGCGCATACTGACGTGTGGCTAGCTTCAGTCCTTCAATACCTGAAAGCACACACATTGCAATACAATTAACAGGAACAAAATTACTAATCAATAATTTTACCATGCCATCTGCACCAAAATTCACACAGCGCATACAAAGGACCAAGACAATGTCTTCTTTGCAATGAAGGCTGTAAACTGGATTAATTGCTGTGATGAAAAAAAAAAAAGTTGCATGAGAAACATTGATCTAAAACTTAAAAAAAAAAAAAACGACAACAAACAACTCCCCCCCTCCCCTCCCAAAACAAAACACAAAAAAAAATTAGAATTGTTCACCAAAATAATGTGAGAAATATTATGCTGAGTGCTATGAGCATATGTCATATAATGCTGAACATGATGCATGCATCAGTGCTGGGGTCAAATTGTAGACACGAGAACTGAAATGAGATCACCACCATTGAGAAGGCACAGAACAGAGAAAGCCAAAAGAAAAACAAGTTGAACCACGCTGTTTGTAGCCCAGCAACCACCAAAAATACATCACAGATGAAAAGTATTCTTATGAAACACCAACGGAGAAAAAAAAAAAAGAAAGAAAAAAAAAAAACAAGGAAAAAAAAGTGTTGTTCCCCTCTAAATCTAACAATACACTTTTGACAAAAACAACACTGCCTGATTAATTTGAACCATACCACTGACAAACATGTCATTCACTTCTAACATGGCAAGAGTACAGCGTTCCTGATCCCACAGAAATGTCCAGTCATGCTCAACCTTTTTCAAACAGAGCCTTTCCCTCCGAGGTTTCTCGCTGATCCACAGGCAGAACCAAGTAGTCGTGAAACTCCTTGAATCCGATACTTTGGAAAATGCCAAGGGTGTAATCTGGTTCACTGTGACAAACAGAGGAAAACAGGTGAAAAAAAAAAAAACTATCTATCCCTTTCGGGGACAAGCAGACAAAGAACAAAATCTCTGGTCAGTGGAAGAAACTGATGGCTAGAAAACTGGGGATCCGAACAGCAGGACACTAGAGTATACTTCTGCAGGACTGTGCTGTTCTTGCTGGCTTAATACTACTCACAAGTAGGTGTGCCATATAAATGTAAACAAGAAGAGGAATATCACTCGCACAGTCCCATGCCAATTTTTAAAATCCAGTTTTACATGCGAGTGTAGCTGAAATTCATTGAGCAACATACAGATACCTACAACTGTATTTGAAAGCCTGGTTCAACTTGCAATTTAGTTTGAAACAATATCAAAAATCCTCCCTCTTTAAAAACATTTGTTTTTCAGAACCATTTTTTTCTCCTCCTACAAAAAAATATTAGACCATATTGATTGACTCCTTTTTGTTTAGGGCCCAATATTCAGGGATTATGGAAGTTATAAACTACTGATCACCTGCATTTGCCATTTTTGCTTAACTACTGATCTGTCCTAAGTCATCCACTGATGGTCACTCCTAGATCAGTTTCCACACTGGTTATTTAGGGAGGGTTGAGCTTTTTTTTTTTTTTTTGAGCTGGTCACTTTATGTCTCATTGGCACTCTTTCAAATCTACTTTAAAACAGTCCAACAAAGTCTGAATTATTTTTCATGATGTATGAAGTATGACTGGCAAAAAACAATAGGTGACAGCGACAGGGGACAATTCATTTAACATGCCTTTGTGTTGCTGAATCAATGATAACAACTCAAACAACACTGTTATCATGCAAATATGTGTGAATTCAATTCAGTATTAAAGGTAACAACATAGCTGATCAAACTGTCATGAGCTGGGGCCAGTGTTGAGAATAATATCTGAAGCCTTCAGAATACAGAACAGTAGCCACAATGGTCAGTTACAAACATCAGAAACACACACACACACACACACACACACACACACCAAACTACATCCATTCTTGAATTTTTGTGTAAAACCTGGCGCAATGTGACCATCCAAGGGATTTTTGTGCGTGTTAATAAAAAAAAAAAAACAAACAAAACAAACAAAACAGTAACCCAGTTAAGATTCTTCTTGAACACTTGAAAGTTAAGGTATTTGGTATATGGCTCATTAAACCAATTAATCTGTTAGAAGGTTTAGAAACTCCATCGCGTGAAAAATGAAGTGTATATTCCAGCTCTGTCACCGAGTTTCAAATTCAATACACAGAATGAATCTCCCAAACATCAATGACATACCCTCAACTAATGCTGTCATAATACTAACATAAGGATCTAATAAAACTCAATCTAAACAAAACGCTTAATAAGAGATAATTTACCTTTACAGATATGCTTTCACATTCCAAGCCTTGAATGCCACACCATATCACTGTAAAAGCACTGAGTCCCCAGAAAAACTACTGTCCCAGTAGGTGTCCATTCTATACTTGCTGTGTCTTTTTTTCCTTTTCAATGAATGCAAGTCATTTGACAAAGACAATATCATTTACTTGAGTTTGATGTACTACACAATTTTCATTATTGTCATTTTGTTAAAACACTCTTTGTCCCTGTCTCCTCATCTCTCTGTCTCTGTCTGTCTGTCTATCTGTCTGTCTGTCTGTCTCTCTCTCTCTGCTCGCTCTTTTTCTCTCCTGGTCACTTTCTACCCCGTACTTAAAAGAAAACACAAAGATGCTCTTTGTTATTAAGAATGATTAGAAGTGTTTATTTGTGTGTTAATTTAATGTATGTAATTCATTATCAGTGACTTTGTATACGCTTTGTGATTAAAAAAAAAAGGAAAAAAAAAAAAAGATATATCATTTACTTGAGTTTGATGTACTACACAATTTTCATTATTGTCATTTTGTTAAAACATCTTTTAATTTACAATAAAATGTATTTCACAATGAAATTCATTTAGCATAAAGCACCAGACATGACAGATTTAACAGAATAAAAGAACAATAAACAAACAAACAAAAACGAAAAAAACACCCAATATTTTGGAAGTTTAGGCATTGCCTAATTCTAATCTTGAGCAAGTATTGCTGTGGCACCAGTAACGACCTCTTGACAACATTCCTACATTTGCAATGGTTCTCTGCACATTTGAGAAACTCCTAACGCATCTGGGCAATTATCACTACCATACAAACTAACACTAATTTTTATCACTTTTTTCATTACGAATGCAATTCAAGAATTCCACTTACTTTGTCTTTCTCTTTCTTTGTATTTTAATATGCATAAGTAATGGCTTATTATCAAGATCAAGATAATTTGTATGGTTCACTTACAGGTAGCCAAAAGCTGACAGCCAGGGGTTTCTACATTTATTTTGTCACCTTATCTTTCATGCCCTTGGCATACAATTACTGCCACACTGCCAATTCCAGCCACCCCTCTTCACCCAGCTATACATCTAGGATTGTTCTGAGCCACAGTCCTAAGGATGCTTTCAGTATTAACTCTCAACAGTTTTAGAGATTTGTGGATGACAAATGTTCCTTTTTTTTTTCGTAACAATCTGTGCATTATTTGTAAAATAATTATATTTTTGTGATGAATGTGTCTATTTCTGTTTTTTTTTCGGTGCTATATTGCTTCAGATGACAAAAATGTTGTTTTAAATACCATAATTCCAGGAAGAAAACCATTGATCACTGGTGATCGAAATTCAAGGGAAAGAACTGAAGAGAGTTCAGTCCTCATGAAATCACCCAACAGCACAGACACTGCACTGCTACAAAGCTGCTTCACTAGTGTCTGATCTGCTCCAACATAGTCAGGGCACTACGCACTACTTTGATAACAATAATCCCTTAGTAGCAGGGCCACAGAGGGATTATCCTCCCCGTACCTCCCACACACCTTCCTCCACTCCTCTCTTCCCCTTCCCTTCTAGAAGTTGCCACATATTCTGTCACGTTTCCATTATGTGGTGGTGACCGACTGATTACCAGGCATCACACTGTCTTTTAGAGGGATCCTGGCCGGCTTCTTGAGATGTCACCCTTTCCTCAGCTCCTGTTTAATTACTCACCCATTGTGAGCGGCAACACTTTCCAGGTAATGGGCATGCAGGTCGTGAAGTTCCGCCATCAGGCCATTGCTCAGCATGTCCTCCACGCGCCCATCCAGACGTTTGTCCAGCACTAGAACACACAGTTCTTTGGGGTCAGAGACCGGGTCATCTGCTGGCTAATGTAAAGTATAACACTGGTAAATTCAGATGTTTCTGGAGATCATTTCACTCTCCGATCTCAATAGCAAGAGTATGATGTCTAAACTGGTGCTTCCATCAAACATACACTTCACACCCCCTTTTTTTACGGGAAAAGTGTGTGAACATAAATCAAAACGAAAACAGCAGAAACAAAATCAAAATAAAATACACCCACTCAGTCTAGCTGAATGAAAAGTTAAGGACAATAAAACAACATGATGTAACATTAAAAAAAAAAAAGAACAGATCAAGTAACTGTTTAGTCTTTGCTAGCAAACGAATGTGAATGAATACAGCATATGGTGATTTTCACACAGATATATATTCATTTGCGCCTAAGGCTTTTTTTTTTCCAACATCTTAACACATTCCTAGAATGCTGAAGGGACCAGCATCAGCTCACACACAAAGTCTTGGATGAGTTGACCAGGACACAACCCTCTTATCTACTGTGTAGGGACCGACACTGGATGGTACTATAAAGTCCTGAATGGGCTGACCTGGACACAACCCTCTAATCAACTGTACAGCGACCAGTGCTGGCTGGCACTAAGAAGTCCTGAACAGGCCGACCAGGACACGGCCCTCCTATCTGGGTTATGGGTGGGAGGCAGACTGCAGTGACAGAATCTCTCAGCCACAATCTGCCACTCTTATCACCTAGTCTTAGTGAATTGTACACCACAGAATCAAGCTGACAGCAGGCAAATTCAAGAGGTCAAACTACTGCAAGAATCATTTTGTGCATGCACTCAAAGCCTGATCATCAGCATCTTGTATTTATGTGCAGTTCCGATATCTGCTAAGAATCATCTACGAGGCAGCGGGTGTCCCCTCCCACCCCTTCTTCCATATCCCTCTTTTGCATTGTGAGTTTTTACAGCATTTTGTACTTAATGGCTAATCAGATAAGATGTGGTGCACACAGACTACTCCAAATGTGGAGAAAGAACTGGTATCG
This sequence comes from Conus betulinus, assembly GCA_016801955.1. Taxonomy (NCBI): domain Eukaryota; kingdom Metazoa; phylum Mollusca; class Gastropoda; order Neogastropoda; family Conidae; genus Conus; species Conus betulinus. The sequence continues at coordinate 96,225 of JADBJO010004795.1, read as the reverse complement.
CTTTACCATCCTGCTGGCTCTGAAGCCAGAAGACACAGCAGTGAGGGAGCGGAGAGAGCTCCGCTGAGACCTGGTGTGTTGCCCCGACGGTGCTGAGTCTGGTGGATCTGGCTCATGGCCACCCCAAAGTCATTGTACACCTGAAGGGCCCTGAAGACAGAAAAACTGCTTCATGAGTCGGCCTCTCTGCTCTCCAAGAAGGGAATACAAATGCAGGCACATGCAAAATAATACATACATATATATATATATATTGAATTATAAACAAAAGCTTGCTCTTATGTCTCAGATTATAGAAATAGGGGGGTGATAAGCCTTCATATCTGCAGTGGTTGATGTTTCGGCCTAACTGACAGTATGTGCTTGAGTGGGTGAATGGGGAATAAATAAATGCTTCTCAAAATGAACCTTCAGCAAGCTTATAGTCTCCAAAGCAGGAGACCATCTCCAATGGGGAGAAAGCTCACTAACATATAACTCCTGGTCAGATACCGGTATTTCGAAACCTGATTGTTTCTCCTCAGTGACCGCGGAAAATGGTAATTTGACTCCTCTGCCTTTTTCGGTTTTAAGAAGAATGCTATACCAGAAAAAGGCTGGTGTGCAATACCATAGTATGTTTGTTGAGTTTTCCAAAGACTAACTAAAGGTGCCACCTAAGAAGCAAAAGAAAATCATGAAAGAGCAAAACGAGCTACATTTTCTTGTGAAAGTAGAAAATATAAAAAGATACCCTCTTAAGACACAAGTGCTGAGGGCCAGTTCTTGGAATGAATCTGCAAGGGACTAAATTACAATGAAACAATAAATTCCAAGGATAAGTACCGAGCAGTAACTTACAGGGCAGCTAGGTGTTGCAATGACTGCAAAAATATTGAATTATAAACAAAGCTTGCTCTTATGTCTCAGATTATTTGACTCCTCTGCCTTTTTCTGGTACAGCATTCTTCTTAAAACCGAAGGCTGAGGAGTTATATATATATATATATATATATATATATATATATATATATATATATATATATATATATATATATATATGTATATGTATGTGTGTGTGTGTGTGTAAAGGCTGAGGAGTTATATATATATGTGTGTGTATAAAGGCTGAGGAGTTGTGTGTGTGTGTGCGTGCGTGCGTGCGTGCGTGCGTGCGTGCGTGCGTGCGTGTGTGTGTGTGTGTGCAGGCCTATAATCCATGCACACACACACACATTTAATCCATGCACGCACACACACACACACACACACACACACACACACACACACACACACACACTTTGTTAAAAACCAATACAAACCAACATAAATATTCTAACCATTATTTCTTCCCCTTTTTCGCCAACTAGAAATGGATATATGTACAGATCTGCAATTTAGTGGCAGTGTAAGCTTAGCATCCCCAGCTTCCTAGGACGATCTTGTATTCCACAATAATTGAATTAATTATGATATTGTCAGAAAACAAAAGGGTACTAGACAAAAACTGTCAGAAGTCTGAAATCTGCCCACTGGATTTTTCACGTCAAGGTAATACAGGCAATTATAAGCAACATAAAAGTCAATAAGGAAATCAATGAAATGAAAAAGAAATAAAATCCAACTTTTCACATTAACATTGCCCTTTGTCAAGTGATACTGACAAATGAGAGGTTTATAATATCACTGACAAAAGAACGGTTCGTAATCAAACGTTTATCATTACTATCATAATAATGTTGCTCCTATCTATCCATGCCTTCAACACCTTACAACTCAGCTCACCTTACAATCTTTCTCCTGTTCTTGGGATGCAAGCGCCTGGCAGACGCAGGGTCCACTTCCTGCAAGAGGTTATGCAAATGTGCAGTGTCAAACACTGCATACTTTCCTTCCTTTTCTTGCCTTGCCTTGCTGCTCTGCCTTCTGTCAACATCCTCCAGCTGACTCGTTTGCTCATCTGAGTCATCGCTAGACGACGATGCTGAATCATCGGCCAGGTCAGCTCCCCCTGGCGGAGGATATGGTGTCTGAGGGTCGCTTTGTGTGGAAGGTGAGGAAGATGACCGGCTGCTACAAACACCGTCACCTTGTCCCACAGCTGTCTGTAGATGGTGGGTGGTGGTTCCGGAGTCTGCTGCAACATGGCTGCTATCCCAGACATGGTCGACTGTTCAGTCTCACAGTTCAATTTGGCCACCTCTGCTGTCTGCAGCCAACAAAGACAAAAGGAACATAAAAAGTGTCACTGAGAGAAAGCAGAATTCAATAAAAGCCAAGCTATGAAATAATTATCTAAGTGGTTTTCTCTGATTCTTAAGGACTGGATGGACATGGTGCATGGTGCTGTAATCCGGAAAGGGGACTGTCAATCACAGCAGCTCAGCACCTAAAAAAATGCCAGTGTCAAAGTGAGGTAACAGCAGGCGGAAATGAAAACAAATTTTAAAAGTAATTGAAGTAATTCTGCGGTTAACAAGGACAAATCACAAAACAAAACATGATGTGTTTCGACCTCTTTGGTCTTCTACAGGCAAGATAAACACCATTCTGGATAATGAAAATGAAGAATGAGCAAGAAGCTTGCACCGAATATGAGAAGATAAGCAATTGCTTGTTCTTCATTTTCAATTGTCCTGAATGTTGCTTATCTTGCTGACGAAGATTTAAGAGGTCGAAACACATCATGTTTTGTCTCGTAATTTGTTTGTCTATGTTAACTGGCAGAGTTACTTAAAATCCTTTAAAATTTGTTGAAAAAAATGCTCTTGTACTTAAAATTCCTTTTAAAATTTGTTGAAAAAAATGCTTTTGTCAGTACAAGGCTTAACACAGGGTGTCCTATATATGTTGGGTCAGAATAAGCACCACTGAAGGTCACCAAAATTACTCAACCACAGTGCTGTGTCTCCTGTGCGGGGTTGCCAATTGTCATTGAAAACTCCGCATGGACTGCTGATGCTGTGAAAGTAACATAATGTGGCTGTGGAAGGGCTTGAGAGCATGGAGTGGAGCCAGGCAGCTGAGAGCTCTACGAAGATAAAAATCTAAAAGTAATGGTAGATCTTTCCAACAACTGGTGATGGATCTTGTGTTCCATGATGTGAATGCAGCTTGGCATGATACAAAATCCATCACTCCACAGCCTCAGGAAATCTAGTGCAATTTCCCCACATCTACCAATCAACATTCACACCTTGTGACACAAAATCTATCATAAACATTGTGCTGCATACACACACGCGCGCGCGCACGCACACACGCATGCACCCAGGGGAAAACCCACACCATGTGGCAAGGTTTTACTCCTTCACTAAAAGTATATAGATCCCTGGAAAAACACACACGCGCACACACACACACACACACACACACACGTATGGCAAGGCTTTAGTACTTCTAAAAAGCTTGGGTTTGTGAAGACCAGTTAAGTATGGGATGGATTTATTCCTTTGCAAAAAGCATTGATCTCTGGAGACCTACAAGGTATGGCACACAAAAGTTTAAGCAACATGCAGCAAAGGTTAACATGACGTACCTCCTTATCAATCAGAAAATCCCACAGCAATGCTTCAATGTAATAGTTCGTGCCCCCAACAATAATGGGAACTTTGGCTTCATCCTGCAGTTTCTCTATCTGGGTAAGGTCAAGGAATTCTAAAACTATATATTCATTTTCTTATTCATTATAAGGTGAGGAGGTTGATATTAGAATTGCGGTTAACCATGCTGGTGAACAAGAAGGATGATGTTCAGTTAGATGCAGCATTAGGAAGTGTACGCGCACACAAAAGGCATGTGTGTGTGTGTGTGTGTGTGTGTGTGTGTGTGTGTGTGTGTGAGAGAGAGAGAGAGAGTTGTGTGTACATATATTTGTGTGTGTACATTACTATTGCTGTGTTGATGGTGGTGATGGTGAATGTGATGGTGAATGTGTATCCAGATAGCATATGTGTGTGTGTGTGTGTGTTGTGTGTGTGTGTGTTCGGTGTGTGCATATTTCTGTGTGTGTGCAGGTGTGTGTGTGCTTCAGTGAGTGAGTGAGTGTGTGTGTGTGTGTGTGTGTGTGTGTGTGTGTGTGTGTGTGTGTGTGTGTGTGTGTGTGTGCCATTAGCCGTGTTGCTTTCTTTCCTGACGTGTTCTGGCTATAAAGATTTCTTAATGTTATAAATCTGACAGCTCCTATTTCTAATCCTATGTTAGCATTACAGAATATTAAGATCAGACCTCAAGTACCTTTTACTTTGCTGATATCATCAATGCATTTCAAAAAGAAACAATTCAGAAAAAGGATACAATAGGCAATGCCATCTTCTTGAAGTCCACAACAGTGTTGCTGGAGGACAAAGGATTCAGTACACTCAACAGATGATGGGGACAAGCTGCCTGCTCTTCTGCTGTCACTTTGTTGGTAATCACATCCAGGCCTTTGTAAAGCTGAACAAAGAAATCAGTATCACTATCAGTGACAACAGCAGATCATCAGTCCAGAGAATAGTATCAGAAATATTATCTCATACAAAAAAAGGAATTGGATTGAGTTGTCCAATGTGTCTCTGGGTTATTGACAATCTGGATACTTTGATGTTATGATCTTTTTTAGCTTCTATTATTATCAACCACACACAAAGTCTGACATTTACACACTAAACTCTTCCCCCCCTTAATTCTTTGAATGACAAACTGGATACTTTGATGGTATTGTAATTTTTAGCTTCTATACTATCAGCCAAATACAAAATCTGACGTTCACACGATAAAGTTCTTCTCCCTTAAATCCTTTTAAAGTCAGTGAGACATTGCGCTGAAGAACTGTTCACCAGGTTCCTGTAGCTCTGTTGGTTGTGTGCCAAGTCCTGAGTCTCTGCAACTGTTTTCCTCACCCTTTTTAAATACTGTCTATATATCCTGTGGAGGATGGCTAATGGCTAAAGGCTAAGGGATCTTGTTACATAGCCATACTGCTGAAGTTTTCTTTTCATTACTAATATCAGCAGATCTTCATATGGTTTGCTGTTCTGTTTCATGGCTTGATGCACTTGTTCTTCGTCTTCTTTTCTTGTTCCATTGGAGATATTATCCTGCTCCACTCTCTAGCATTTCCATTATCAGAACACAGAATGTAAGCCTTGCGTCAATATGTTATCCATACTATCGGCTGGACAACTCTTCAGAAAGATGGTGACTGGATTAAATGTGTGCACAAAATCTTATGCACGCATTTGCACAGAGAACCTTGGTTAATAGTCTTATGTATAAAAAAATTCCTCATTGTTGATATGATCAGTGTATGTTATGTTAGTAGCCTGCAGTACGATCTAATTTCCATGGTTTGGGCACTTCTTTGCAGATCTGCTGTGACAGTACCCTCCATGGACCCTACAAAATCAACAATAAAGTTGTTTGCATTTCTTATTTAGTATTATTACATAACAAGCTATGCATCAAAACACACCATGTGTTAGAAGGCAATCATCTGATTCATTTTAGAATGACAATGTATATAAACCAAAAACAAGTGTCTGCCTTAATATCACTAAAGTTTAACCCCGGATGAGAAGATACGCTGTGGACAGATTGACAGTTAATAATTCAGAAGCCCACTTTTTTGTCCCAGGAGTCTATTATGGAAACTAAATGTTTTTTATCAAGAGATGCCAGCGCAATTCGATTTTAAGTTGACATTGAGCACCACCAATCATCATGTAATGTATTTGCTGAGGATAATGCAAGAGAGTTTGAGAGATGGACAGAATGAGAAAGAACGGATGGAGTCAGAGCTCTCTAATGTCAGAAATACTGACCAATGTTAATGATTAATAAACAATCTTCCAATTCAACAGAAATGGTATGAAAAGATACTCTAAGTTTGGGGTTGGAACAGCTCATATGGCAGAGTGCCAGACTGTTTAGTCCTGATGATCCTGGGGCTACAACTCTTTACTAGGACATTTCGGTACAGAGTGTTGTTTTTTTTTTTTTTTCTTTGTGTTAACATAGATCTGTTATGACTTCATTTCCTGAAAGATAAGATAAGATAATATTGCTTAGTCATTTCCTGAAAAGTCCTTGAAATGAGTACATACATGTGTCAAGCTTCCAGGTGTGAATGCATGCCCACACATGGAAATTCCATCTGCTACTTTCCGAAGAGAATGCCAATTTGGTTGTTGGAAAGGATGACACTTACACACAGCATGCACCCTGAGTCAAAACTAAGAAGAAGAAAAAAAAAAACAACAACAAAGGAAAAAATCTGAGTGACTGGTGTTGACTGAATGACATGGGAATCAACTGAATCTAGTGCCAGCAGGCAGCTTTTCAGTCGGATCTACCAAGGAAGGCAGCCTGCTATGTAAATAAGAGCATGGATTATAAAGCGCATATATAGAGCTTGGTCTCTAACTGAGGATAGGTTGAATGTAAGTACCCTTAATAATAACTTTTACCTTTAAGCCCTTAGCCTAAGAAATATGAGCATTCAGACTTGATATTCACAGAGAGAACAAACCAATGAAAATCTATTTTACCAGTGTAATGAGGCAAGCAAATTAAACACGCTTTTTTTTCCCACCCAGCCCAAGGGGGGAGGGGAGGGAGAGAGAGAGAGAGAGAGAGAGAGAGAGAGAGAGAGAGAGAGAGAGAGAGAGACAGACAGACAGACAGACAGACAGACAGACAGACAAACAGACGGGGGGGGGGGGGGGGGGGACAGATAGACTGAGAGAGTGACAGTCAAACAGACTGACTGAAAGACTGAGAAATAGCGACACAGAAAGAGAGACCGAGAGAGAGATTTACAGAGAGAGACCAACAGACGGGACTGAGAGAGAGAGAGAGAGAGAGAGAGAGAGAGAGAGAGAGAGAGAGAGAGAGAGAGAGAGAGAGAGAGAGGAGAGGAGTGGGAGGGAGGAAGGAAGGGATGAGAGTAGAGAAGAGACTTACTCAGTCACAAAAAATAAAAAGAGACGAAAGTCAGATCAGACGCTGTGTGTGAGAGAGAGAGAGAGAGAGAGAGAGAGAGAGAGAGAGAGAGAGAGAGAGAGAGAGGCTCTTACTCTCGCATGAAGAGACAGATGAGAGATTTACCTGCATTGAATCTGCACTGATAATTTCTCCATTGAATCTCTGTCCAAGTTCAATGGCCAGCTTAGATTTTCCTGTCCCCGTGGCTCCCAATACTACGACCACGGGTAATCGTCTGACGGCTGCCATCATGTTGTAAGGGAGATAATCACATGTCTTTTTTTCATGGGAACACGCTTATAACCCTTTCCTTGTCAGCACCTAATGACACAAATGACGCGGGCTGGCGTTTAGTGCAGTGGAAAATATATCAATAAAGTTTCAAAGTAAAAGATATTTGGAAGCAATCGTCTTCCCAAAATTTGTCTACGTCATTTCTCAAACTGAGAATTCCTGCAGTTTAGTTTCTGTTTCAGAAATGTCACTGCGTGCGGACTGGTCCACGTACGCATCTCCAAAGCTACGAGACCAAACGTCCACATCTCCAAAGCGCACATACATGTCCACATCTCCAAAGCTACGAGACCAAACTGCAGGATTTACAGCTGATGGATAAATGAACAAATGACTAAAATATTTAATGTGAGGGTCTCATGAATACGACTTTGCCATGTCTGACTTGCGCATCAGCTCAACGCGCTGGTCAGACTGTGAAATTTGTCTGCACCACTATCATGACTGTACGTGTGAGTTGCGTGTGTGCGCACGTGCATGTGTGTGTGTGTGTGTGTGTGTGTACAACCTTGAGTTAATCTGACAATAGATTGGTTTCAGTCAGTCACAGTGTGTGTGTGTGTGTGTGTGTGCGCGCGCACAAAATGTATTCGTGTCTGCATGTGTAATATGGGGCTTGTGTGAGCATACGCCCGATGTGCGCACATACATATGCGAACGCGCGCGCGCGCGCGCGCGTGTGTGTGTGTGTGTGTGTGTAAAGGCGTATACGCACGTGTATGCGCGCGCGCACGTGTGTGTGTGTGTGTGTGTGTGTGTGTGTGTGTGTGTGTGTGTGTGAGAGATATTAATTGTAGGGGTATGATTGTTTCACAAGATGACGTATTCTTTTTTTCTTAGCTGTCCACCTTCAACCAGCTGAAGATTCTGACATTAAAAAGGTTTCCGGTAATAACAGAATACGTATGAATATGCTGACTGGATCAAGAGCTTGAAGTGGTGGGTAAGGGAAGAAACGCCTGGGGCCACCTACTAGAATGTTCAGGCCTAGAAGGGGCCAGGGTAGACCCTTCTCCTTAGTGGGTGGAAAGGACAACAGGTGCGGGTGAGAAGTGAGGGGATACAGGTGAGAGGGTGGGAAGTTTGGGGAGGGGGGGGGGTGGGAGTTATATCCCAGGATTTGAAGCCCTCCAGCGAGGCTGATGTTACTGTCTCAGTTGGAAGGTCGTTCCATTCTCTCCCTGCACGTGGGAAGAAGCCACTCTTTCTGTAGGTCCTCTAGTTATTGATAAAACACACACACACACACACACACACACACACACTATGCGCGTTCGCACGGAATCACACACGCACAGTCAGCTAAAGAACCATAGGATGTAAGTTCCAAAGTGGGGTGACTGCAGGTGGAAGCCTTGGATGTGGGCTTTTACTGAAATGACGCGCGCAACAAGAGCAGCTGCTGCGTGTATATAGCCTCTTCTCGAGTTTATTTTCTGATCCCATTTGTTGCTTTGTTCATGCAGACGTGACGCAAAAGTGTATTTATGCGCAACATCGCGAAAAGTTTAATAAAATATAAAGAAAGACATGATTATTATTCACTTTAGTTCCCTAAATGCTTGATATTTTTTCAAGTAATGCTATAAAATTTTACCTTGAAAAGAGCATAGCTAAACCGTTTTAAAAGACAGAACGTGTCACTATATTTCGTACGTCACTGTGCGGAAGGTATGTTTCAGGGGGGTGCGCGATCAGCTGTATGTTTTGGTCAGTCATCTGATGGATTTCAGGGAGCAGGACATGGATGAAAGGAAAGTGACAGGCATCTTCACATGCGTGTTATAAGAGACAAAAACGATTTGAAATCAGCTGCTAATTACTAAGATGGGAAATTGTTTTAAATCTCTCAAAATTCAGATGATATTTCTCTTTTACGTGGTAGTGATGTGCCAGATCAAGGCCATCAAGCAGAACCTCCTCAACCAGTTGGACCTCCACCACCATACCAAGTGGGTTTTTGTTAATTTCTTTTCTTTTTTTTTTTTAAGTTTTTGATGTCTTCGAAATTCTTTGTTTTCTTTGCTATAGAATAGGATTACTGAGTGCGCATGTTCGTTATAATCAAGATTCTGCAGCTTATCACTTTCTATCCATTTAGTGGTTCACTCGTTCGTTCATTCCGTCATTCGAGTCTTTGTGTTGGGCCCTTTCGACTCGGTCATCTGAACGACGTCAGCTTGTCCCATTCTCTTCTGTCCCATTCTCTGAAAGAAGCGCCAAGAAGCTGCTTTCAGAACTAAACTTTGGTAAACAAAGCATGTGGACATGGCAACATTCATCAAGCTGGCAACCGAAACTGCACCAATTTCGAGTCACGTCGACCATGGGTTGCTTTGTGCCAAGGGCCACCAAACTGCACTGAGACAATCCCATTTTCTTCCCCCCCCCCCCCCCCCCCCCCCCATTTTCTTCCCCCCCCCCCCCCCCCCTCCCCCCCAAGCCTTTTAAACTAAACCACCTCCTAACTCATCCACTGACCTCATACACTCCCATGATATAAGTGATATGAAAATCAACATGATGGTTGTGGCGACATGCAAGACTTTTGCAATCTGTGAAGTGGCAAAAGATAAATGAATCCAGCAAGTCTTCACTTGAGACTCCCAGTGAAGACCCAGCTAAGCCAGTTTTCCTTGTAAGTTTGCTAGCAAGATCCTAGTCATTGAATGATTTCTCAAATGTCCCTTTAAGAAGATCCACACAACAAAGCAAGTTTTGCAATTAAAAATAGGATTGTACTTTGTACACTGTTAAGCTGACAAACCTATATGTAAAAGACTTAGAAAAAAAAAAAGAAAAAAAAACACTATAGATATTGATACAGTGTTTAATGAATTTTTCAGGGAGGGCATCTTGAATGTTTGTTGTCATTGTTGATTTCCAACATCATTGTTTATAAAAAAAAAAAAAATTTAAATGTGCATTAAAATGCGTGAACCAGTCTTTTTCTTCTGTTTGGCTTGTGAAACATTTTAAATCATCTGTTTTGCCTTTATTTCAGCAGAATCCGTGAAATATGATGAAGTCGCAACTTTATTTCTCTAGGTTGTCTTGATAAGCATTGATCTGTAAAAAATAATGATTATTGGTAATGATTAATTGCACCTGCTTTACTTGCCTCGCTTCAGTGTATTTTTTGAAACATTGAAACACTTGGGTACATGAAGGCACACAGTCATGCACTCCTAATCACTGGTTCCCGTTTTTAAAGTAAACTTGTGTCTCAAGCACACCTATGAGTATGAGTATGACGCAAGTGCGATGCACATTCTTATATGCTTGCATGAATACATATACAGGCATGCACACACACAAACACTCCAACATGCATAGATGCGTACACACACAAATCAGTATACACACATACTCATGCTGATGTATGCTTTCATTTTAAAAATGTTTGCATGGGTTTGCACAGACACAGTGACACACACACATTCACACATATTCACACAGACCAACAACTAAAGTAGCAACAACAAAATACAAACACACACATATACATTATAGACATACACAATGTACCCATTAGAGAGTCATCACAATAAAGACTGTCAGTGATTCAAATCACAACTAGTTTGAGTACCACAGTGCAAGAGTGGCATGGTGATCAAAACCAGATCTGTGCATGGATGAAAATGTGTGCGGGAGTGTAAGCACATGGACATGTATATGTATAAATATGGGCTATTTTTATTGTCATGCATATATTATAAAGAAGCAAGCTGAATCATTTACATGAAACTTTGAAAGCTTATTACTTTCATTTATCATTTGCGGTCTCCACTGATGTCATTTTGTACGCCAGTAAGCCTACATTTAATGATTACAATTACAAAATATGTAAAAGTACTATTTCTTTCTATTTTTAAATATTGTATTACAAATTTGTTAGGTAGGTACATGACGACAATGAACAGCAAGACTTAGGTCCTTTAGATACAGAGCATGGGCCGTGGAGAATAATGAAGGAAAGGCTATTTTATAACTTTATTCCATTATTTAAAAAAAAAAAAAGTCTCTTACAATATAACGGCAAGGAATTCGTACAGGAAAAGCATCTACCTATAATAAATGGCACACAAAATTTTAGAATATGGCATACATACATTATTTATGGTCTATTTCATATGCATTCTCTTCTGTAATTTTAGAGAAAGCACATGTATGAAATATGCTAATTGTGTCACAGTTTAATGTTTGATGTAAACAATGTTCTGAAAGAAGACAAAGATTTACCAGAGGGTTATCCTCATGTGCAATGGGCTGACAAAAATAAACAAGAAATAAAAATAGTTTATTTGGATGGGCTGCATAGAGGCCAGAAGGCCTAGACAGCTGAAACTGCAAGTCCCTACTTAACTGATACTGCTTGAAAATTACTTATACTTTGATTCAATTTCCAGAATGTATTATGTAGGCCTTGTGTGTGTGTGTGTGTGTGTGTGTGTGTGTGTGTGTGTGTGTGTGTGTGTGTGTGTGTGTGTTTAAGATCTTTAATGAAGTCTGTTAATCTGCATCAAGATGATTGAAGGCAAAGGTTAAATGGACTGCATATTGCTGTTACACAACTTAGGTGATAGTATGATTTGTCTTTTTTTTTTTTTTTTGTCTGTGGAGCAGGAAGCCGAGGTTGTCCCTATCTACCATCCATCACCTAATGTCAGCCGTCCAGCCACCCAGCTGACTGAGGAGGAGCAGGTTAAGATCGCCAAGCGACTGGGATTGATCAATCATTTACCCATGGGGGTTTATGATGGCTGCAGCAAGAAAGCTAAAGAGTGGGTTATTATTTCGGTTGAGAGAGAAAGAGTGAATGTGTGTATGTTTGTTTGTGTGTGTGTGTGTGTAATCAGGGCATTGATTTTTGTTGTTGTTGTTTAGTGCAGTATGTGACTTGAACTTTGACAACACAGTTTAGGTTGATGTGATACGTTGCAAGGACTTCACACACGTGCGCACTCTCTCTCTCCCTCCCTCTCTCTCTCTCTCTCACACACACACACACACACTCTCTCTCTCTCTCTCTCTCTCTCTCACTCTCTCTCTCTCTCTCTCTCTCTCTCTCTCCTCTCTCTCTCCCTTTCTCTCCTCTCTCTCTCTCTCACATACACACTCACACAGACATACCACACACCACACACCACACACACACACACACACACACACACAGGAAACAAAAAATCCACACTGCTTGCAATGCAGGTCAGCCTTCAGATTAGGTAATTTCTTAAGTAGCTTGTTGTACAGCTACAGTCTTCAACATGAGGAAACTACAAACTTCATAAGGAAATTACACTGTTTAATCTCATTCCCATACTCTTGATCATGCCATTGGTGGAAGGGTTCTGTGGTGTTATGTGCTAGATTTAAAAAGAACATGAATCCAGGCCTTTTGTAATCATTGACCCCATGGGCTTATAAATCTTTTCTGTTTGTTTGTTACATTTCAGTTGGACAGAAAAATAGTGTGGAGTTATGGATTGCTGTTAGTTTTCGTAATTGAACTTTTAATTAAACTTTGAAAAAAGTAATTGGATATGTTTGGAACTTTACATTTAATTTGCCCTTTACATGAACTGACTTTGAGGAAAGTAATCGAATATGTTTGGAATTTTACATTTAATTTGCCCATGACATGAACTGACTTTGAGGAAAGTAATCGAATGTTTGGAATTTTACATTTAATTTTATTCTTCACTTCTCTGTTGGCTTTTGTGAAGTTTTCTTGTGCTTTGGCCTTTGCTGCCCTTGTTCAGCTGTTGTTTACTGCTGCCTTTTTCTGCTTTCTCTCCTGTATTTTGCGCAGTGTGTCTGCTGATATCCATTCCTTCTGTTGGTGTCTCTTGGGGCCACCACTTCCTGACAGGTTGATGTGAGTGTCTCCTTCACTTCTTGCCAGTGAGTCTCCAGATCAGCCCCTTCCTCAAGTAGTTCTTGTAGCACTTGGTATTTGTTGGTGAGGGACAGCTTGAAATCTTCTCTAGTCGTTAGATCTTTCAGTAGGCTGAGGTTGTACTTTTGCCTCTTGTAGTTGGTTTCATCCAGTTCTTCTTCAGTTTCAGCTTCAGCCTGGTGACCAGTAGGTGGTGGTCAGATGCAATGTCCGCTCCTCTTCTCACCTTTACATCCTGTAGGGACCTCCTGAATTTCTTGGCCATACAGATGTGGTCAATTTGATTTTCTGTTGTTAGATCTGGTGATACCCAGGTGGCCTTGTGTACTCTTCTGTGCGGGAAAAATGCTACCACCAATGACCAGGTTGTTCATCGCACAGAAGTCTGCAAATCTCTCGCCATTCTCATTTATCTCTCCCAGTCCGTGTCTTCCCATCACTTCCTCATACCCGGTGTTGTCTTGTCCGATTTTGGCATTGAAATCGCCCATGAGGATGTTGACATATCTCTCTTGGGTACTTGGCTATGACATCCTGCAGTCTGTCGTAGAAGCAGCCTTTTGCTTCTTCATCGCTGTCATTGGTTGGAGCATAGCACTGGATGACATTCATTTTTATTTTCTTCTTCTTAGTTCTGAAGGATGCTGCAATGATTCTTGGTCCGTGTGCTTCCCATGCTATCAGAGCTTGCTGAGCAGGTCGAGACAACATGAGTGCTACACCTTCTGTGTGTGGAGCGTTGTCTTCTTCATGTCCGGAATACAGCAACATTTCTCTGCTGAGTAGTCTCTTTTGTCCTGACTGTGTCCAACAGGTCTCGCTGATTCCAAGCAGTGTGAGGTGTGTAGCTTTTCATTTCTGCTGCCGCTACTTGTAATGTTTTTCCCATCTCATACATGGTCCTCACATTCCATGTTCTGACTTCAATGGTCCTTGTGGATAGAAGGGGGTCGGCCTTGCGGCTTCCGTTAACTCACGGCTTTCACTACATGGCGTCATACGTCCTCTTGAGGAGGACCCTTCCTCCTCTCCCAGGGTAGAAGTTCCTTGGTCTGTTGTTGGCGTTTCTGTAACAAGTTGCAACTGCGCAAACTACAGAGGAATAAAGCTTCTGTCAGTGCCAGGAAAGGTCTTCAACAGGATCCTCCTGGAGAGAATGAAATGTGCAGTTGACCCCCCTCCTCCAAGACCACAGGCCGGCTTCCCCCAGAATAGATTTAGATCATGCATCGACCAGATTGCCACCTTGTATATCATTGTTGAGCAGTCTTAGAGTGGAATTCATCGCTGTACATCAGCTTCGTCAACTGTGAGAAGGTGTTTGACAGGGTTGACTGTGAAACCCTCTTGAAGCTGCTACACCATTATGGGGTGCCAGCTAAGTTGGTCACCTTGATCAAGAACTCCTACGAAGGAATGACTTGCCGGGTGGTCCATGGTGGACAGCTCACAAACAGCTTCAGGGTGAGGACTGGAGTCAGACAAGGCTGCCTCCTGTCGCCTTTTCTTTTCCTCCTGGTGATCGACTGGACCATGAAGAGGTCAACAGAACACAGAAGAAATGGAATCCAGTGGACACTATGGGACCAGCTTGATGACTTGGACTTCGCTGACCCTAGCCCTGCTTTCCCAAAGCCACCAACAGATGCAGGACAAGACAACAGATCTGGAAGCCACCTCTTCATGGGTTGGTCTCAAGATCCATGAGGGCAAGACCAAGATCCTCAAGATCAACACGAAAAGTGAGGACCCAGTCACACTGCGTGGAAGTGAGCTGGAAGAAGTGGAGGCCTTTACATATCTGGGCAGCATCATTGACAAGCAGGGTGGCACAGACGCAGACGTCAGAGCAAGAATGGGCAAGGCAAGGGCAGCATTCTTGCAGCCGAAGAACATGTGGAGAGCTCCAAGGTGGTATCGACTCGCACGAAGATCAGGCTGTTCAAAATCCAACGTCAAGTCAGTGCTACTGTATGGAGCCGAGACATGGAGGACAACAAAGACTACCACCAGGAAAGTGCAGACTTTCATCAACAGCTGCCTGAGAAGAATCCTCCAGATCCATTGGCCCAACACCATCAGCAACTCGGACATGTGGCAGCGTACCAACCAGCTGCCAACTGAAGATGAGATCCAGCGCAGAAGATGGGGATGGATTGGGCACACCCTGAGGAAGCCAGCCAGTAACATCACCAGACAGGCGTTGTCATGGAACCGCCAGGGAAAACGGAAAAGAGGAAGGCCAAGAAACGCCTGGCGACGGGACCTTGAGGCAGACAGCAAGAAGATGGGACACACCTGGAAACAACTAGAGAGGACAGTCCAGGACCGAGGACTCAGGCGGCGGCCTATGCTTCAGGAGGAGTGACAGGCATGACTAACTGACTGACTGTACTACACACACACACATACACAACTCCCAACTTCCACACTCACAGACCCACACAGACACACGCAAGCACACACAAATACAATGAATAGGTACATTTTACCTAGCACTAGCTGGTGTACACACAGTGCGCAAAACTCATGTCTGGCCGCACACACTGTATTGAAGAGTTTGCCAGTTTTACATCACACAGGAACCCAAAGAGGAATTTCCTTTGCCATTACATGATTACCGTTTGGAAGTTTTCTTCTTTGCCACTTAGTAATTTAGTTTTGTAAGTCTGAAGAGCCACAGTATGTACTTGTTTTGGATTGTATTTAAGGTCAGTAATAGCTGGGGGAAAAAGTTATATGATCATCTTCTCATTAATACTATTTAGTTAAGAATGCATGTCTATTTTTTATGTTTTCAGTCATGCTTTGGCCAGGAATCTGTGTGTGTGTGTGTGTGTGTGTGTGTGTGTGTGTGTGTGTGTGTGTTTTGTGTGTGTGTGTGTGTGTGTGTGTGTGTGTGTGTGTGTGTGTGTGTGTGTGTTTGAATACATGTTTTGTGTATGTGTGAAGATTGTGCATGCTTTTTTTTTCAAAAAGAGTGCGTTTGTTGGCCCAGAAACATGGATGACGTTTGATAAGGACAGTTTTTTCATGTGATCCAGTTTTCAGGCATAATCAGTTAGTCCAGGTCAAAATTCACTATTAAAGGGGAAGCACCTCGTAAATTAATTTCATAAGAAAAAAAAAAAGAGACCAATCATAAGGATACGTTTTATTTTATCAAGTTGCACAGTTATGCAACATGCACAGAAAGGCTGCTCGCTTTGTTTTCTGTTACGACCTTTTTCATATCCTTTGAATAAGTTCTATTCATCGTCGATCATATGCTGCTGCATATCTATTTGAAATGACTGCTTAGGATGTTGTGAACACATTGTCAACTAATCTTACATTAGTTCAAGCCCTGATTTCTTAAAAAGAGATGATCGCAAACCAGCAAATTATGAAAAGCTCATTGTCTTATTAATAAAAACAGAAACTGTTGATAGTCATGATTTGGAGGGAACATTTTCTAAAGTTTTCTTGTGCCTTTTAAGAAAAAAAAAAAAAGGCAAATTTGACACTTTGCATTCTTTTTGGCGAAGGATCATATGTCTCTAAATGTTGAACCTGGCATCTGAACTGTGTTGATGATTGTTCAATACATCGATGATATTATATTGTTAGGGAGAAAACGACTTTGAAAGACGAATGACAACTGAGATTGTTTAGAGTGTCATAATGTCATATTAAGAGAGTTTATTTTAAGTTGCATGACATCAAACGGGGGGAATTGCGTTGTTTAACATTTCATTGCAAGCCATGTGTTTTCTTTTTACAGATGTGTGATCTGCATGTGTGAGTTCACCCTGGGAGACATGCTGCGATTCCTACCATGCATGCACATATATCACAAGGACTGTATCGATGACTGGCTAATGCGATCCTTCACATGTCCTTCTTGTATGGAGCCTGTCGATGCTGCTCTTCTCACCACATATGAGAATAGTTGATCTTTAGAAACAGACAGCACAGGTGCATACAGTGCCGTAAACTTTCCAAATCCGCGTCAGACGCACACACAATACCAGGATGCTTCTGCCCCAGTCCGATCTTCAGAGCAGGAATACAGGAACAGTTGTGGTGTGGAATTTTATGGGTTGAAAAGAAAAGGTGAAAGAGAGGTGTGGCTGTATATTTTTACTGAAAGTGAGGAGTGTTATGTGGAACAGTTGAAGTTTTGCCTTGTGCTTGTGGTTGGATTTGTTTTTGTTGATTGTTGGTTTTATTTTTTTTTTAATTGGTGAATGTTTTTTTTTTTTTTTTTTTGGTGAATGTGCTAAGTGTGAAAGCAGACATTGAATGTTTTCCTATGTAACGTGATTCTGAGGAGATAAGATTAAAAATAAGTTAAAAATAAAAAAATAAGAAAAAGAGATTAGCATTTGTTGCTGAGGAAATCACAGAGAAGATGTTTAGAAATACTTGCTTTGCTAGGAACTTTTACATTACATGACTGAGAAAAAAAAACGGGGATTTTTTTTTTCTTTCTATTTACCATCCTTTTAGAGCATTTTAAATATAACTTTCTGCTGTGTTATTTGTACCATTGTGAAAGTTTGTAATTTTCAAATTCTTGTCTTTTTGCTAAACAGGATTCATATTGTTCTCAGTGTTCAAGTATTATTTTTACTAATTAAAGGATGGATAGGATTCAGATAATGTATTGATATCATGATCTGTTTAAAGTTAGAAGCAAATAAATTTAGGTGGGATAAAATGTATCATGGTTTCAGTCCCAGTGTGTGAAATGGGATTAGTAAATCAGTCCAGGTGGGATGTAATGTATGATTTGATATTTCTTTCATTTTTTCGAATGGGAGGGAAACAATATAGATAGGGTCTAATGTATCTGTATTATGGTAACATCCATTGTTAGGAACTGGAATCAATGGATCTTGGTGTTGCTTTATTAGTTCTGAAGAAGGCTTGAAGGAAAAGGAAAATGTGAACTTTGTTTAAACCAAGTTGCAATACAATTGTTGTTTAAACCAAGTTGCAATACAATTGTTACCAAAATCTCTTTCAAGTGAAAGAATCTTGATGCTGGTATAGGTTTCTATAATAGATGCGTATGATAGGAAATCGCATCTCAGTGATTACAAGGGCATGATTATATATACACAGTGGAATCTTTTGAAGAGAACTGCTTGGAAAACTGGTGTGTTCACATTAATAGGTCTGAATAGTAAGAGAGTCAGAGCCAGTTATCCAACTGCTTTGCTCCTGTAAAGTCAGACACTGCTACATGAACAGTTTGAGCCATTCCCTTGGAGAACACCATTTGCACCACACAGATCTGTTGTTCCAAACACTGTCAAAGATAAAATGCAACCAAAAAAGATAAATCAATTGTAGTTTGTCTCTTGGTTATTTGGACTGATGTCTGTTGTTACTTGTAAATCGGGGGAGGTGTTTGCTTGAATGTTTTTATTTGTTTGTTGATTGTTCCTCAAAATGTCTTTGCAATACAAAACTAACTTTTGGAAGTGGGAAGAGGAAGGAGGTAGGTAATTTGGGGGGGGGGGGGGGGGGGGGGGGGGGGGGGGGGGGGGGGTCATGACGTTTTGAGCATAGCTCCTCAGTGCTGTGTGATTGGGATGGGGAATGGAATGGAGAACTTTGAAAACTGATAATTGTTCACTGTTGCAGAGAAAAAAGTGTGGACATCAACATATAACGTTTTGTTACACAGTGTTACCATAGGCAGTTTGCTTTTATTGCTGTTCGCAGACTGTGTGACAAGCTATTGGCCATTATTTTAAGATTAGATAATGGACCTAAAATAGTCAAAGGACACAGTGAATCTGTTTGGGATATCAGATAAATATGGGATGTTGTGTTCATAACTTAAAAGATTGACGTGGATGACCCCAGCCATTTCAGATGATTAACTACATTCACGCACTATCCATCAAATTCATGTTACAAAAATTTTCAAACCAACCTCTCCAACAAAGAGGCTGAAAATGGTTCGTATAGCAGTGCCTTAGCCTAGTAATATGTAAGTCACTATGTGACGTTGCTATGTGCTTATTCGTTTCTTTCTATAAATATGAAATTTTGCCAGTGGGTGAAGGACCATTGAATTAGTCTTTCACAGTATACAGTTTACACGTGGTGCATTCATACATTGCTGTCAGTCAGTCTCTTTGCTGAAAATTTAATTTTCAGTCTGTTGCCAAATGACCAAGGTAGACAAATATATCTTTTTCAGAATATGTACCATCCAGCGTTTATTGTACAGAGCAAAGCATTGCAAGTTCAATTCAAGTTGCTAAGAAGGGAGCCTGTTGTTTGCTCATAAATGTGTTTGCATGTACAACCAATTATATATTCCTGAACAAGAATATCTTAGCATTGCTATGTAAATCGTGTACAACTGATGATTTTGCCAATTTGAGTCTCTACTGTACAAGTTAGCATTTATTTGATAAAGATATCAAGAGGCTGCCTTCATCACTTTTCCTTTTTTCTGTCCTCCAGCTCTTAGCTTGTCTTTTATGTTACCTCTCAACTAGTCGAGTTAAGATTCGTACAGGATTTGTTTGTTTGTTTGTTTTTTTTTTTTTGTACTGTTGTTGTACATTATTAAATGCGCTTAAATTGACATCAGTTTAAAGCAGGTAATCAGTATCATTTGGTTCACAAATTTGTATCAACCAGTTATATCTGACATGTCTGAAAGATGTTCTGTAGTCTCAGTTTTTTGCATTCGATTTATCATGCCTGTGTGATATTAAAGCAGATGTATTTTCTCTTCTTTTTTTACCTATCTGTTATGACATTTGAAGGAAGAGATCCTGTTTGCAAACATGCATGAATGTGGCATGTGCAACAGATTTGACATGCACACATGCATGCACACGCACACACACACACACACACACACACACACACACACATATTTCTCTCTCTTTCTCTCTCTCTCTCTCTCTCTCTCTCTCTCTCTCTCTCATACACATACACACGCATGCACAAATGCACAAAATAACTATCTGTTCAAATGTCTCTCAAATCTCTCTCTCTCTCTCTCTCTCTCTCTCTCAGCTTTTTCCACAGGTATTACATAACTGACATCGAAAAAAATTCAGCCAATCACAGAATGTGCATCATTAAACGAAATAGTATGGTTCACGTTAAGGAGCAGGACAATGGTCCTTTTGGCCCTAACAGGAAAGGGGCATCAACACACTTGACCTTTTGAGACTTTTTCACGTTTTCAGTTAAATCAGTTAACAGTAATATATATATATATATATATATATATATATATATATATATATATATATATATATATATATATATATCTATATCTATATATCTATATATATACAGTGTCTTTAATACAAAACATACAAACCAGTAAGCAGATGGAAATGTTTTATTGCTGTTGTTGAACTTTTTTAACATTTTGCTCATGCTGTACATATTTGATTGAATTTTTGTAACTTTTATATCATCAATATAGGGGGGGGGGTAAGAAACTACACAGAATAGCTGGTGCTTCTCGAGTACACAGCCTAAAATTAAAGATCTGTCATAGGAGCAGTGTGTCGAGTGATGGTATAGTTGTTGATCTCAAAGATTGTGTGATACATAATTTCTTTTTTTTTTTTTTTTTTTTTCAGGTTTTACAGATACTTGTTGTGTGACTTGGTGATGCAGTAATGTTTCAGCTCTGATGTAATCATTGAGCTTGTATGGTCAATTCTGTCATAAATTATGAAAGTTTCTCTGGATTTCTGTTGACTGTCACTTGTACAAGTTGATTAATTCATGACTTTGCACGCCGGCCACACTGATTGCCTGTTTTTGAGAGAGAAAGGGAAGGGGGGAGGGATGGTTAAGTGATAAACTGTCAGAATAAAGATCATGGTTCTCCTCTTAAAGACTTTTCTTTGGCATTTTCCAGCTCTTTGTACTAAATTTACCTCTCAGGTAAGACTTCATATATTATACAAGATTCCCAAAACAGAAAAATTTATACTCGCAGAGAGAGAGGGCAAGAGACAGGGAGGGAGGATTCAGGAGGAGAGTGGCATGGTCAGATGCCAAGTGCTGCTATGACATGCTGAAGTTGAGAACTCAGAGTCGACAGCTGGGCTACACCTCGATGGGCACCAGACAGAAATGAAGATCTCAGGAAATGTAGTTAATGTAAAGATGGCTTGTTTTGCATTCTACTGAATCAGTGAAGTTCCTGTGATTCATCATGAGTAAGTAAGTTTGCTCCTTTGTGGTGAAAAAAAAAAAACAGAAACATGTCCTGATTCTTCCATCAAAGTCACATGGCTACTTCATGCTCTAAGAGTTCTTGCAAGCAAAGTACTATTAGTTTTGGGCTAATCATGGGTAAAACTCTACCTAGATAGAAATTTTTTTGCAGCGCATTCTTTTTGTTGTTCGATAAAACTGAAAACTACTGGAATCTCTTCAATTATGCCCCAGTGGGGACGCCAGGGACCTTATCAGTACAAATAGTATCACCACTTTCTAGAAGTTCTGTCTTTGTAAACCCCTCCTTTTTTGTCCTCTCTTTTGACTTAGCTTTTTTGTTGTTGTTGTTGTTGTGTTTCTCAGTGGCCCATTCTTCTGTTTTTGTTCTGGAAAGTCTTTCACACTTTCTTTGGTCACAATTCATAGTGTGCCAGCTTTTCTCTGTTTTTTTTCCCTTTCCTTCTTTGCTGTTCTTTGTCTGGCTAGTATGCAGAAAGATGTATCACTGTACATAGTGGATACTACTTGTCCATTCTGCAGTGTTTTATTGACCATTTGGTCTTTCTATGTATGTATTTTGTATTTAAATGTTTTTTAAACTTTTTGTCAAGCAGGAGTGAGAAATAAAGCAGCAGAATGGCTGGCTCTGTCAGTAGGGGCTAGACCTGATCTCCTTAAGGACTTTTTCCCCCCTTTTATATAGAGTACCAAGTAAAGATCCTCTGTGGTTGGCTCCGCTATAATGATGAAACTTAAATGAACCTAACTCCCTAATTTTCAAGATCCAACTCGTTAAAGGTTTCTGCAGATAGTGATTATTTCCATTGTGCCAGCAAAAACTATACCAACCCACTTCAACATTAGGGAAATGTCGAAACTTTGTGTAGCATTTCTTAACACAGAAAACAAAGTGAACGGACAAAAAGACAAAGCTTGAAAGACTGGGTAGGAATCAAATGGCTCAAGTGTTTGGATGTCTTTCTATCAGAATAATGTGGACATATAAACAACATTAACATTAAGCTGCATTGAGCAGGTTCATGACTGTTTCTAAATGTCTGTCTGGGGATTTGGGTTCTTTGCTTCCCCACAGCCGCAAGGAGAGGTGGGGGGGTGGGGGGCAGATGGAAGGAAAGAAAGGAGAGGAGAAGGGTGAGGAGAGAAGCTTGCATATAGAAGGAGAAAAACATGCGAAATACTTCTCATTAATTGGAGAAAAAAAAAAAAAAAACTGATGGATCAAAACAAAAAAGAATCACCTGACACAGTTTATGAATCGGAAGAAAGAAATGACTGTTGAATAACATCCATAGAATATGTGTATATATTATTTGAAGTACTTTCCAGTTAAATGCAAATTCATGTTAACTGAAACTTGCAGCAAGAAGTTTTGTGCTGCCAACAATTCTGAAAGTTGTGTGTGTGTGTGTGTGTGTGTGTGTGTGAATTTTGAACGGACTTATATTTCAGTTATGTTGATTATTTCAGTTAAAGTGTGTGAGTGTGTGTGTGTGTGTGTGAGAGAGAGAGAGAAAGGGAGAGAATCTTAAAACAGACTTCATATTTAAATTATGTAGATTATTCAGTTAGAGTGCAGAATGTTTCAAATTTTAGAAAAAGGTGCAGACCAAAGTATAATACGATATTCTTTAGTGGGTCAGTAATTTAGAATTGACTAATAATAATTGTACTGTAACTCCGATTGTTTACGTATATGTTCATTTCTACAAGTACACACACACACACACACTCGAACAAATATGCACAAATACATGCAAGAAAGCAGGTATGCATGCACACATGCTCAAACAAGCCCAAACATTTTATCACACATGATTCTGTTGCTATAGACTTTCAGACTTAACACGATCGGTCCTGAAAATAAATAAAGTTTTGATTTGTTTAAGCACGAATGTTTAATCTGTTACTTTAGACCATCATACTTAAGTTGAGATCTGTTCTGAAAATAAAATTTTGATTGTTTTATAAGATCAATTATTCAGCTTGGACTTGACAGTTGCTGCCATTGTTTTTAATTTTATAAAGGTCACAGGAAAATGTTTAAAGCTTAAAAACTTTTTTTGGGGGGGGAGGGGGGGGAAGCTTTGTGGTTCCTCATTCTTTCACTGCAGTGAGTAATAGTAGCAGTTCTTTGTTGTTTGTTTTCTTCTTTTGCTTGTTATTATTTGCTTTTCCCTCAATGATCTTGATGTTTATTCTGTGTAATTGCTTCCTCGTTTGCATGGACACCAACTTGGAATTGTGTATGTGTGTTGGAGAGAAGAAACAATGTTTGTTTTGAAATGGTATGAGTTTGTAATGTATGTAGCTTACAAACACATTCACTTCTTTTTTTTTTGTTGTTGTCTTTTCAGTAAAATGCAGTCATCCCAGCTGGCAAAATGGATTTTTTTTTTTTTTTTTGCCATATCTGGTATCGGAGAAGAGAAATTGTTGAGAAAAAAATTTCACATTGTTTAAAGTTAAACTTTCTTGAATGTACGCAAGCAGGCAGTGTGGTTGTTGTCCCTTTTATCGTTTTAAGTTGGAAGTGAACTGTTGGAGCTATTTTTTGGTTAGAATATGAGAACAGTCACTAATGAGACCTTTTTTTTTTTCACAGACAGCTTTATTTTTTTCCTGTCTCACCTTTCATGGCATGTGAATGGCATTTCTTCCATGCTGTTCATTCCCGTTCCCTCTAAGCCACAAAGCCACCTCCAAGATCTCCCTGTTTCAGTACTGAGTATATCCCTTGAACTATGTAAACAAACTTTCCGATGAAATTTTGGATATTTGTGAAAGCCCTGGAAGCTATCTGTTGTGAAATTTTGGTGCATGTGCATCAAAGAGACAGATGTTGTTCCATTATGTCTTTTGAACCATACACTTAATGATGATAAAGGTCATGGAGGGCCCATATTTGAAGAGTGATTATCAGATTTGGCGGTGTATTAAGAATGGGTTTTGAGCGACTCTTATTGTCTGTTTACATGTACTGGTCTGGCATTACTGCCAGCCCTCCTGAATTTTTCTAGAATTTTCCTTATTTAGAAATTATTCCCAGAATGTCTGAATATATTGAAGTTGTTGTTGTCGTACCCTGGCTAAAAGATTCCAGGGATCATCCAAAATGCCAAAGTACTTGAACACTATGGTACAAATGCATCAGCTGGGGATGAGAACATTATGTGTGTGACTGTTTTGATTACCCCGGCGTGGGCAGCCACACTCTGACTTCGGGGAATTTTGGAGACTGATAATGTTATGCTGGGAGCTTGTCACAACTGAAGACAATCCCTGCATAACTATGCAGAGCATAACAACATTTTGATGTAGGCTTGATGTTCTTGCTATGTCAATTGGCCTGACACAGCTTTAAGCCAAGGTGGTTATAGTGAACAAAAATCCAGATACCCAGAATTTCTGAACATAGTGAACGCAAATCCAGAATTTCAAAATTTTGTTTAAAAATATGGGGTTTAGTGGGCCATTTTTTTTTTTTAAAAAAAGGGATGATAAAATGTTGCAGATTAAGCACAAATGATATGTGTATGTTGGTAATCACATGTATGGAAAAATGTATTTTCTTGTTAATACCTTTCATCTGTCAATGGAAACGCAAGGGAGTTAAAAGTACTCTCAGTTGAAAGCCAAATTGTCCCCTCTTCAGCCTGCCTTCTCACCTCCATGTCCTTAGGTCTCCGAATTTTGACTGCAGAAAGTTTACAGCTATGGTCTTGTACAAGAGGCATTGCATTGTCTGAAGAAGGATAAACAAAGTAAAAACACACAGTGAAGTGTATGTATTGTAAACAATGTGGGTCATGGGTGACCCAAATCGTCCGAATGTAGTCAAAAAGCAACATCAAGTAATGGTTCATGTCGCAACAGAATTCTGTGTGTGAAATCGGGCTGCTCTGCTTGGTAAGAATGCGTTGCTATATTCGGTGCCATCCATAATTACATGTTCTGTCTGCGTGCATTTTTTTGTTTTCTTGTGCATAATTTTTACACTGACAACTTCTTTCTTCTTCAGATGCGCTATTTGCATGCTACATATGGGACTTGATCATCTCGTCTGAAAGTCAAAACTTTGTCTCTGTCTGTCTGTCTGTCTCTTCAACCCCCACCCCCCTCTCCCACTAATCCATCCTTCTCCCCCCCCCATCTCCACCCCCGTCTCTCTCTTGTTTGCATGTTGGTATCTATAGATATTTGGAACAGATTGTGAGCTAATTATTAGATATATGCATCAGCATGTATGTTGTACTGGAACGTGGTTTGTTTTTATCTTCCTTTATGTACAGTTGATATGAATCTGTTGATGATGCAACAGGAATAAATGACATGAAATGTTAGTCACTCCTGGCTGTAGTCTGTTCATTTCTCTGAAGTGCACAGACTGTGTCTTTGTATGCATTTGAATCTTTTTTGTTTATTTGCATTTTATATTTTGCTTTAATAATAGTAGTAATACTAATCACTGTTACATAGCACAACACCCTGTAATATGGGCTCAAACCACATCAAGCACATACGCATACAAACACTAGACAATCTTACAAATGTAAACAAATAAACGAAAACCATAGAAAAATCAAGTGCATTCTGTTGGAAGGTTGGCCAGTTAATGTGCATTTAAAAAAAAAAGACAAGTCTTGAGTTTAGTTTTGAAAGTGTTCAGGTTTTGAATGTTTTGAAGAGAGGATGGCAGAGAGAGTTCCGGTTAGAGGAGCTTGATAGATTAGTGGAATTATCTTGGGTTGGATGTTTGTGATTAGTTTGGGGGGGACGCATGGTAGTTTTTTTTTTTTATTAACTGGATCTCAGAGAGTGGGATGACTCATAGATGAGAAAGAGAGGGGAAGGATAGAGGGGTAAA
>JADBJO010004795.1:5000-65000 GCA_016801955.1 Conus betulinus | reverse complement strand
ATCAAGATGGGTGAACTTCTCTCCAGATCTTGGTGGCCACGGATATCTCTGGGCAGCAGTGGAGCGCAACAGCCTGTGACTTGCAGACAGGTAGCAGTATTCGCACATTCAAAGGTCAGGCTGTGGCTCCTGGATGTCTGTGTCTGCGTTCTGGTCACACACTCATAGGACCAGCTAGTGCCAAACCTCTGCTTCAGCTCTGGCCTCTGTGCAAAAAGGTACTTAAATTGTATGTGTTCTTTTGAAAAATTGATTTATTTATTCATTTATTTTATCCCGTGTGTTGTAAAATAGAAATGTATACATGTATGTATTTTGAAGTGACGGTGAACAGATGAATTGACAGCATGCTGTTCTTTTGGTGTTATTAAGATTTAATGGCTTTTGTTCCTGCAGTGTTTTCATTTGAAAAAGTTACAAACTCTAATATTGGTTTTTAACCCTTTCACCGCCATGGGCGCTTTTTGGCGACGACTTGGCAGAGCGCCAAGGGCGCCTTTTGGCGACAAAGTAGGGTGACCTAACTCCTGATACTCTCACGATCCTAGTTCATGAGATAAAAAGCCAGCAATAAACGTCATAGTTGGGGGATGGTCTGGCCCATGCTCACAGCCATTTGCTTTGTCAGAACACTATTCAGTTCAGTGTTTTTATTTACTTTATTCTGATTGTTTTTCCATTCACTATGACGTCACCACCAGCACTTTATACTCGATCTTGCCGTACATTTACCACAGATCATGTGCTGGGAATATTGAATAGACAGTTGGTTGTTCCTAATACAGATGAAGAAGACCCAGACAGTCACGAGTAAAGAACGATAGTGAGGGCTTGACCGAATTATTCCAACGTGAAGCGTTGGACCGTTGCCAACTTGTTATGAGAGGCTGATAAGACGCCCACTTACTACCCTACCGCATGTGCCCCAGTGTTTTTGCGTTGAGCCAGCCAGCACTGACTGACTGTTCACTAACTCTATGTGAGGGAGCCAACTAAGACTTTAGGCAACGAACTAAACACACACGCTGTGGGCCGACTCTTGCTGGTCGAGGTTGAAGGGGGTGGCCAACTGACACGTGAGAGGCGAGTATCACAGACGTCTTTTTCGTGGGTGTACAGCTGATTATATAGATCAACTGAATGACAAGGGTTCAGAGACCAACAGGCACATGAATGACTTTGTGTTCATAAAAAAAAATATATATATATATACTGTTGAGAGTGAAAGGGACGTGTGTGTGTGTGTGTGTGTGTGTGTGTGTGTGTGTGTGTGTGTGTGTGTGTGTGTGTGTGTGTGTGTGTGTGTGTGTTTTTCTTTCTTACATGTGTGTACCAGTTAGGCATAAGAATGTGTGTGTGTGTGTGTGTGTGTGTGTGTGTGTGTGTGTGTGTGTGTGTGTGTGTGTGTGTGTTCCTGCTATTGGAGTAGTTGTATTTGTGGCTGTTTCATGCACTTTTCTGTTGGAAATACCATACTTTCTGGTCTTCAGTTGTGAGTGGAGTATTTTTCTTCCATTGTTGAGAGTTTGTTGGCATTCTTTCTCTTATTTTTTACGCTTAGAAGAAAAACATAACATTCTTTTTTTTTTTTTTGCATTTTTTTTTTTGCACTTGAAATCACTAAAAAATTGAAATGTTGTTGTTGACTTACCATTACTAACATGTTATGATATAATAAAAGTACAGTGTATCTCCTCCATTTTACAAAAAATAGCATGAGAATTGGTTGTTTAGTTCCAGAGATATCCGCGTTTCACATATGCTGGTATACAATAAGAGCTTTTTTGGAAAAAAAAATGGCTGGCGATGGAGATTTATGCAAAATAGAATGTCCATCACCATCATCATTATCACCCTGGCAGTAATCTTGGTTATCAGCTTATAATTTGCCTGTAAAAAAAGGTTTTGCCTATTAGTCAGGTCTGTACACAAGTATGAATATCATGTATATATTATCATAATTATGTACCAGAGTTTATTAAAACAACAACAATGATAACAACAACAAAAACAATTACACAGCATATCCAAGCAACAACAATAACAACAACAAATTGCCGAATGAAAATGTGCCATAATGTATCTCACATAGATGAAATCCAGTTTTCTCTTTACAAACAAATGTTGGCTTCCAAGAGGTCTTGTTCAGCAGGCACATCTATCAAGATCAAGTACAATTCCTTTTCTGATGGGGATGTAATAAAAAAACATGGAAGTAAAGAAACTTTTGGAAGTGCAGAAATTCCTCAAATGTAATGGTTTTCAGAAAAATACTTGAAGTGTGAATTTGAGTTTCATTACAAATACAACTTTCTGGACACATTCTATCTGATTGTGTGATAAGTCCAAAATAATTGGCCTGCTTCATCAGCCTTGTACATGCTGTTGGCAGGGTCAGTAATTGCATACCTTCTCTATACATTTTAAGATCTCCTATAGAACAGAATGTTCTTGTTCACGATAGCATTTCACCAGTGCAGCAATACAGACCTCAAAATGAAACTACAAGTAATTTTTAATCTTTATAATAGCATCTTTACATTGGGATGTCAGCCATGTGGAAACAAAATTCCAGTTTATTTCAATATAGTGACAGGGTTTCCAAGTCAGTGGAGGTGGGGGGTGGGGTGAGGGGGGCTTTGAAACAGCTTATTCAACCCAAAGTCTCTACAATACTGGCCTCTATATTATTTTCTTTTTAAATCGGTGGTCATTGCGTTCTGTTCCAGGATGATAGCCAGCAGAAAGTCGTGTGCCCAGGACCAGTGTCAGCTCTCGCTGTCTCACCTGATGGGTTGTTTTGCGTTGCCAGCATTGGTGACAAAGTCTACATCTGGGAGGTTAGTCCTGTGGCTGATTTGATGTTGAGATCTCGTGAATGCAAAAGTTTACTGAAGGCATCCGTTTAAAATCTGTCTAATTTTGCATCAGTGAGGATTTCAGAAAATGAAAGTTTGACCATAGCTTTTTGCTCTCTGTTGACAGTGTTCCTGCTCATATGTAGGTATGCATGTATGCACATCCTTAGGCATTTGTGTGTGTGTGTGTGTGTGTGTGTGTGTGTGTGTGTGTGTGTGTGTGTGTGTGTCTTCCTGGTTAGTGAACATAGCAAAATGGGCAACAAAGGGATTTGTTAGCAGTGGCACCCTCAGGAATGACTTGAAACTGCTGACATTCAGTGCAATATAATTAGTAAATGACAGTTTCGTTTATGATCTTCCACATCCTCTGAACTGCAGATGTTTTGATAAGGGAAAGATGTCACACTTTGTGTGTGTGTGTGTGTGTGTGTGTGTGTGTGTGTGTGTGTGTGTGTGTGTGTATATAGTAGATAAAGATTTATCTGTGTGCAGTTTTAGACAGGGAGGAGACGGTGCCATGATCTTTATTTCCAAAACATACAGTATGAGGGGGAAAAAAAAGACATTTTTGTACATATTTGTTTTCCATAGATGACTGCTGGCAATTTGATGGGCGTTTGGAGTGACTCTGATGACATCAGCAGGATACAGTTCACCGACGATGGGAGCCCAGGTAGTTGTGGGCACGCGCAGTGGTCTGCTGAAGATTTGGAATTTTGGACAGTGAGTTTTTTTTTTTGCTTTTTTTTTTTTTTTTTTTTTTCATCAGAATGGTATTTGAAATTAGAATGTATTTTCACTTATTTTTATAGTCAAACTAATGATGGTCCAACTGAAGTATTGAGAGAAGAGGAGTTAGAAGGGTAGAAGAATCTAATGCGTGTGCCCAGACTCTTGTGTATGCTAGCCTGGCCGTTGTTGTAATCTATCAATGACAATGATTGAATGAATACGAGAATTTTTTTAAGTTGCAGTGATTTGTATCACTGGTGATATGTATTAGTTGTAACTGGTTATTTGTGTCATGAGATTTGATGGTCGGATGCTTTTCGTGGAAATTGATAAAAACTTGTTCTGTGACAAAGACTTTGAAACTGTTTCTAAAGCTGAATTTTCTGCCTTTGAAAGAGAGTAAAGGACGACCGTCGGTGTTTGTACTGATATGTATATCACCAAATCATCTCCTTTCTTGTCATGTATATATATATATTTTTTTTTTCTCCAAAGAGAGACTCTCTTCAGGGATGGATTTCATCCCAAGACATTTTGCTAACATTTTTGCAATGTTTTAAGAATCCAATAAGGATTGACATGTCCTCACTTCGCACCCCCAAATGTGATTTCAGTGTATATATTGTCTTTGTCCCCTCCAGGATGGTGTCCACGAAGGGTCGCAGGGCCAATGAACAGGGGTCCCGCAGAATCACTGCCCATGCAGAAGCCATCACAGACATCCACGTTGGCTGTGGGGGGCCATCAGCAAGAGTCGTCACTGCCTCCACTGATGGCACATGCAAAGTGAGCTGGGAGAAAAGTGCGCACCTGAATCAGACCAGATCAGTGTTTGGTACTTATTATTTGCTGTTGGTTGACTCACTGACTGTCAAGTTTTCTGTACGTAAGAATTATGCAGTTGCAAACTTTCGGATCTGCAGTTTTACGATCATACTACCGTAAAGTTCGGTCTATAAGCTGTGACTTTTTTCCCCAGCTTTAAACCCTGTGGCTTAAACAACGCTGCGGCTTATTTGCGGATTTTTCCCATTCCAGGAGCATCACACCCTTGTCGATTCTTAGCTTCTCTGTAGCTCACCATATCGCGTTAACTGCTCACATTTTTAAATCAAAGCCGCACACACTGAAGCATTCAGACCATTATCAGTGGTTTTCGCAAGGCTGGACAGTGTGCTACAGCAGACAACAGTGCAAGTGACTGAGCAGCAGCGACCTTCACCCTGCCTAAAGAGGAAAGCGACGGTGAAAACGAGGCTGAAGTCAGTGACAAGATGGCGGAGGAAGCGCTACTATTTCTTTTTTTTCTTCTTCTGTCATGTGGCCCACAATTAACACTTGGATTATTTTGCCACAGAATAGGGGGGTTTCCACGAACCAGCTGCCTGACTGTAAAAAAAAAAAAAAAAAAAATCCTTTTCTTTCTTCATCTCCAATACCGAAGAAGAAAACTTCAGCGGATTCAGAGGACAGGACGATGATGACACTGAATAAATGTGATAATCCTAAGACCATGAACTTTATTTTTTTGTTGTATGTATCTGTGGCTTATAAACCAGTGCGGCTTATTGTGAAAAAGTCAAGATTTTTTAGAAATTTAGTGGGTGCGGCTTATATAGAGGTGCGCTCAATAGACCGAACTTTACGGTATGTGACTATCTAAGATGAAAAAGATTTCATGAAAGTACGCTATCCACAATTTTTCAATGAAAGTACGCTATCCACAATTTTCAATCAGCCTATGTAAATGTTTGTGTACTTGAATGTATAACCCATGAATATTTACTTACTGATCTTGACTCTTCTGAAATCAAGATCAAGCGTTTTTATGACGGGCGGGATCAGCTTGAGCATTATTTCATGTTCTGTTTTCATTGTTATATTTCATTTTAATTTACTTTCATACCTCATTACTCAAGAGAAAAAAAAAAAGAAAATCATTGATACAGCAGTCAACTGCCAACGATACATACGCGGGTTTTGATTTGAAATTTTTCCATTGTTATGTGATAAGGGAGGCTCAAAATGATGCAGCATATTGAAAGGAATATTGAAAGGAATGTAGTGCTGATCAAAGGGAAATAACTACTCTTTTGGTGGGTTGTTTCACAACAAACCTGATCGAGATAACTGTGGTTTTGTCGGTGCAAGAGGACAGGCGTAGCTGTTGTTTTGTAGTGGGGAGTCAGAGCATGGCAGTAATGCCACTCAGAAGCTACAGAAGTTTAGAAAGCAAAAGAAGAAACAGCCAAACAACAAAAAAAAAAAAGAGATGAATAATCATATGCGAGATCTGCTAATGACACCTCATATAGTCAGCATTTTGAAACAAAATGGTCTCTATAATGTTTTTTTTTTATAATATGTTTCAGTTTTTGTATAATGTGAAAATATACAAAAACAACAAAAAAAGTCTTCACTTATAGTCACGTGGGAAGAATTTTGGTTCTGTCATAGCTTATGACTGTTGATTTGTACACAACAACGCCTTTCAGTTATGGGACATGCGGAGTGGCGAACTGATTCGCACACTGTGTATGAGTCAGGCGTGAGTGCTGTGGTGATGGACCAACAGGAGAGCCACCTGATTGTGGGGCTGACCACAGGCCATGTACTGGTTTCACCGTTATACGATCAGGTATGAGAACTTCTCCCTTTTCCTCTCTCTGAAGTATTTCCATCATACTGTAGTGCATCATTTTGTTTGTCCCCTAAAGTTTCCTTTGGGGGAAATCTGTGCTGCTGTTCTTGAGAAGAAGGGACCATCTTTTTTTCTGTTTTTTTGTTTTTTTCGTTTTGAATGTTTGTGTTTCAGTGGTTCATCTGCTGCGTGGCAGACTTCCTCATTTGCAATGTGATTTTTCTAGAGATGTCAGGATCGTGCGGAACATCTCATCTCTAGCGTTTGGATTTGCCTTTGCAGATTTGCTGTGACTGTCCAAGTTTCACATGTAAACAGTTTCAGATAGTCACTGCTTTTTTACTCAGACAACCATACACGACAGTCACATGTGTACAGAAATAATGAAGATAACTAGTGAATGCATGTTATACGTAGATTTGGTTTGATATTTCTAAACAACACAAGCTCTTGGGCATTTTCTGTGTATGAAGCTCAAGTCAAGTCAAGCCACCTAATGGGGCCATATCAGAACAGGTGTGCACGCACATGCCCACACACACACACACACACACACACACTCACACACACATACACACACACACATGCACACATGCACACACACACTGTGCATGCGTGTGCACACACACACACACACACACACACACACACACACACACACACACACACACACACACACACACGTACCTGCATGCATGCAGCCATCCGTGACAATCTGCACAGCATTCACATACAATATATGTAGAATGTGTGTGTTGCGATTTCTGTCTCACTTGTTTTTTTTTTTTTTTTCTAACAGAAGCTGAAATGGCGTCAGCCTTAAATTTTGTGTGATCACCGAAGTATTAATGCCAGAAGAAGAGAGAACTCCAGTACCCTCTGTGTGTGCATGAGTGTGTGTGTGTTCACGAAACGTTTCCATAGTATGCTTTTAATGTTCAGTATGGTTGTGCACACAGGTTTCTCGGTCAGAAGTGTTCGTGTCAAAAGATGCGACAAATGCTGGGGAATGGTTGCTGACAAAACATGAGTAAGTGTTCGAGTAGCAGAAGTGCTGGCACTGTACTTTCTACCTGGCTTTCAGCCCTCCTGAATTTTTCTGGAATTTTCTTAATTAGAAATTTTCCCCGATGTCATGAGTTTAGTGAAAAAAAAAAAATCAAGAATTTCAAGATTTTGTTTAGAAGTATGTGGATGATTTTGAATAGGTGTGATGATAAAGTATTGTAGAATAAAGCCCAAATGATGTTTATGTAGATGTCGGCAGCTGTAATATGAAAAATGCATTTTTTTTTTCAAAAACTCTTCATTTCTTGACTGAAACATAAAGCAGTCAGAAATGCTTTCAGTTGAAGCCAAACTGCCCCTTCTTCAGTCTACCCTACCTTTTTCATCCCCTGGTTCCTGAATTTCAATTCCAGAAAGTTGGCAGCAATGTTTCTGTTCTTAATTATGATTCTTGATGCTTACAAGCTACATATTGTCATATTAATGTGTATAGTGGTATTGTCAACAAACAAAATTTTTTTTTGTCAATGGACATGAAATAAACTATCTTTGCTATGTATATTCATACAGATAGGTCAATAGATGGATGGATTGATCTAGATAAGTGAAGAGATAGGTAGATTCGTAGATAGGTAGGTATGTAGATAGATATAGGTAGATAGATACATAGACTGTGATTGGTAGATAAGAGTGCATTCATATGCATGTAAGTGTGTCTGTCTGTCTGCATTCGTGTGTATATAATTTCAGACATACATATCTTGAAATCTACAATCTTACATTATCATAGACACATCCAGTATTTACTTTCTGTGATATAAAATGTAACATGCTAATGCAGATTTATGTGTATGAAAATGTAACAGCTATCAAATTTGTACTAAGGAAGAATAAGTAAACTCCTATGATACTATTTGTAAGGCTAAAGCACAGTTTGGGTGATAGTGTAAATGCAAGAACTTCACATTTTTTTTCCTAATTGCAAACTTGTGCACACTGTCACTGTTTATTGCAAGTCCTGACCGCTTGGTTTCTGCTTGTTTTCCATCATGTTTAGCTGATATGGATTAATTTCATTCAGAGAAAACGTGTCAGTTTGTGTATGTGCATATAGTCTGTATTTTCTTAAATTTGTGTGTGTGTGTGTGTGTGTGTGTGTGCCTGGGTGTATGTGTGCCTGCCTGTGTGTGTATGTGTGTGTGTGTTTGTGCGCAAACAATATGTGTGTGTGTGTGTCTCAATAATTGTTCATCAATACAATTTGCATTTGCAGGTTTGCTTATGTTTCTGTGTGCATCCATGCATGTGTATTTGATGAGCATGTAATCTACTTATTTCAGCTTTGCATGCATGGTGTGGTATAGCAAAACTAAGTCTGAAATGAAAAGGAGATGTCACATGTCTGTCTGTCTGTTTCAGAGTCTGTCATATGTCTGGGCAGTGTCTGTCTTTGAGTCTGTCACATGTCTGGCATTGTCTGTTTTAGTCTGTCACATGTCTGGCATTGTCTGTTTCAGAGACTGTCACATGTCTGGCATTATCTGTTTCAGAGTCTGTCACATGTCTGGCATTGTCTGTTTCATAGTCTGTCACATGTCTGGCATTGTCTGTTTCAGAGTCTGTCGCATGTTTGGCTCTGTCTATTTCAGAGTCTGTCAGACATGTCTGGGCATTGTCTGTTTCAGAGTCTGTCACATGTCTGGCATTGTCTGTTTCAGAGTCTGTCGCATGTTTGGCTCTGTCTGTTTCAGAGTCTGTCACATGTCTGGCACTGTCTGTTTCAGAGTCTGTCACATGTTTGCATTGTCTGTTTCAGAGTCTGTCACATGTTTGGCTCTGTCTGTTTCAGAGCATGTCACATGTCTGTTTTTCAGAACATCTGTCACATGTCTGGCACTGTCTGTTTCAGAGCATGTCACACATCTGGCACTGTCTGTTTCAGAGCATCTGTCGCATGTCTGGCACTGTCTGTTTCAGAGCATCTGTCACATGTCTGGCACTGTCTGTTTCAGAACATCTGTCGCATGTCTGGCACTGTCTGTTTCAGAGCATGTCGCATGTCTGGCACTGTCTGTTTCAGAACATCTGTCGCATGTCTGGCACCATCTGTTTCAGAGCATGTCGCATGTGTCCGCACGCTGTCTGTTTCAGAGCATGTCACATGTCTGGCACTGTCTGTTTCAGACCATCTGTCACATGTCTGGCACTGTCTGTTTCAGACCATCTGTCACATGTCTGGCACTGTCTGTTTCAGAAGACCATCTGTCAGATGTCTGGCACTGTCTGTTGTCTGTTTCAGACATCTGTTTCAGAACAGTCAGCTTTTCAGAGCATTTCTTGCATACTTGGCACTGTTTTTCAGAGCATCTGTCACATGTCTGGCACTGTCTGTTTCAGGGCATCTGTCACATGTCTGGCACTGTCTGTTTCAGAGCATCTGCTACATGTCAAGCACTGTCTGTTTCTGAGCATCTGTCATGTCTGGCATTGTTGTTTCAGAGCATCTGTCATATGTCTGGCATTGTCTGTTTCAGAGCATCTGTCACATGTCTGGCTTTATCCAGTGACTGCAGGTACTTGGCATCAGGTTCACTTAGTGGTGATGTAAACGTCTACAGTTTTGAACTTCAGTCTAATTCCACTCCAATATCTCTCTCAGGTAATCATCATTCCCAAGCAACTGTAATGCAACTGATATTTGTTGTTGTTGTTTCTGGTGTGTCTGGTGCTGTTGGAATAGTTCTTTATTGTTATGATTGTGTGGTAAACATGAGTTCATTGTTACTACAGTTCTTTTGTCTTTTGAACCTTGAATTCTATGTGGAGTGTTCAAGCAGACCCGTTTATCTTTACAAATTTAGCTTAATTTCTGCTAGGTTTCATGACTTATTACACCACTATATATTGTTAACTGCCATAGTTTGAATTCCAGATAACTTGGCCTGTGATTTGGATAAATGGTAATAATTTGCTCGAAAATTGCAGTAAACAATTTCGTCTCAGGATCTGAGTTTTGTTTGTTCTCATGTAGAAGATGGGTTTTAGTGTTCTGTCAATTTTGTGAAGCATCATGATATTCAGCCAAAAATAGAGTGAATCTGAAGGCAGTGGACTTAAAAAGAGTTAGGACCTTTGTGGAAAACTGAAGCTCATGGGCTTTCTCCAAAACAAAGTTCACAGTCTTTCAGCAGGACAGGCTGAAATATCCTATATATGGCTGCATAGCCCTGTGTTCAGTCATTGTGGTCAGCGAATGTCAACTCCTGAGCAAACTAGTGTTTAGCCCTGTCATATAGTCTCTGACCAGAATGAAACTCCACAGTGTCAGCTTCATATCCTGATTGCCAATAGCCTGTATGAAGAAAGTCTCAAATATTGTGGTCCTTCATGACTAGCACTTCATGGGGTGACCTCAGTTCCCATTTCCTCCCTGTGAACATGTCCATGGCGAGTTCATGTGAAAGTTGTCAGTATTGCAGCAAAGACCGGGGGGAACCGTCATTGGAAGGGTATGGTGATACTGTCCAGAGGGTATGCTCCCTCATTCTGGCTCTGTGACTAAGCTATAACCCTCATCAGTAGGTTATGTCCTGGGTATTATGGATGAGGATCAAGTACCACTGAACATCACTGGTGACTCGCTATAACCCTCATCAGTAGGTTATGTCCTGGGTATTATGGATGAGGTCAAATACCACTGAACATCACTGGTGACTCGCTATAACCCTCATCAGTAGGTTATGTCCTGGGTATTATGGATGAGGTCAAGTACCACTGAACATCACTGGTGACTCGCTCAAACCCTCTCAGTAGGTTATGTCCTGGGTATTATGGATGAGATCAAGTACCACTGAACATCACTGGTGACTCGCTCTAACCCTTATCAGTAGGTTATGTCCTGGGTATTATGGATTAGATCAAATACCATGAACATCACTGGTGACTCGCTATAACCCTCATCAGTAGGTTATGTCCTGGGTATTATGGATGAGATCAAGTACCATGAACATCACTGGTGACTCAACAGCAGCAGTGCAGTGTCTCCTCAGGTGGGGTGTTACTATGACTTGACGGTTCCTCGAGGACTGCCGATGGTCAGACTTCTACAAGATGAATCTTGGCATGGCGGTGAACAGGGAACCAGAATGAGCAGCATGGGAGTAATAACATTGAGGGTCATGGATGATGAGATGCTAAAAACAAAAAAAAAATAAAAAACAAAAAAAATCCCCAACAATGCAAGCATTTAAAACAACTTGTGTGCAGTGTATTTACAGACAAGCCGATTTCTCTTTTCCTTCATTTTTCTAATATTTGGTGAAAAGATGCAGGTATTCAGGATGATCCTGACCCTCTATGTTCTGTGCTGTATTCACTCTGCTTCTGAATTTCGAGAGTGAAACCATCAACCTGTTGACCACTTCTCTTTCCCCATCTACGACCGCTTTTGTCTTTTCCTCTTGTTTATGTGAGTGCCTGCAAATTTTTGTGTAAAGTTGCAGTATGCATGTCTGTAAATGCTAAGTGGAAGCATTGTGAATTTTTCTTTTTTGCGCAAGATAAAGCACAGTAGTATACAGACAACTGTTCTTATAATAATCCTCAAAAATGGAGTGACTGGTGGAAGTTTCACCACTGTCATGTGTCAGTAGTCAGTTCTAAGCATATTGAACTGATATTATGATAGGAAACAAATCAGCTTTCTGTGTAAAGAATTGCTGAGAGGACAAAAAGTTTCCAAAGCACATTAAAACGAACAGACATAAGACAAATAACAAAACCCCCCCCCATTTCTTGAATGAAAAATACCCCAAGAGAGAAAATTAGAGATAACACAATCTGTCTAAAAGTTTGAATCCAGCATTCATTGCATTGGACTTTTTGTAGATGCTGTGGGAAATTTGCTGATCGTTCCGTCAATGGCACAAAGCTCTGCCCCAGTGATCCCGGCACCTGCCTTCACTCTGAAACACCAGATGGCAGGGGAGGACAGCAGAGGGGAGAGGGTGTTCAACGTCACTATTTCAGACACTACAGAGGTGAGGGATTCCCAGTTACTCTGATATAGAGAAGAGAGTCAGATCACTGGAGGAATGTATATTTGTGAGAAAAAG
Organism: Conus betulinus; assembly: GCA_016801955.1. NCBI lineage: Eukaryota > Metazoa > Mollusca > Gastropoda > Neogastropoda > Conidae > Conus > Conus betulinus. The sequence goes on along the minus strand of JADBJO010004795.1, from coordinate 52,644 downwards.
CATGTTTTTCAGTGTGTATCTTTCTGCACCCACAGGTTTATCTCAGTGTGTTTGTGTGTGAGAGAGAGAGAGAGAGAGAGAGAGTGTGTGTGTACTCTTTGGTTTCTTATCTATGTACTTGTCACATAGTCTTGTTTTGATTTTTTTAAAGTATATTTAGCAAGGTGTGAGAGCTATAACAACTTAAAATATATATTTTTGCCTACGTTGCTGTAAACATTAAACTTTTGTTTTCATTGAAGTTCACTAAATCAGAAGTATAGATATAAATAAACATATCTATGTACATAATATACGTATGTATACAAGCAAAATGCGCATATCTTCATATGCATGTTTGCCTGCACACATAAACAGCCTCACATTTTTATAATATTATTTTAGTTGATATGTTTTTCAATTCCACAATGCCTTTCACTCTCTTTTTTTGCACATGTTCAGAATTGGTTAATAGTATTGTGTTTTAGTCATTTTTTTTTTTATGGAAAAAACAGAAGTCATTGATTTTTACAGCAGTTTATGTGTCCATGGTAAATCGTGTTTAAAACTGAGAATGGAACCAAACATAGGATCAGTTCATGGCACATCATTTTTTTTTTTTTTTTTTTCTTTTATTCACCTCACTTTGAAACCTTTTTGTTTGTTGTGTTTTGGTTTTTAAATGAAAAAAAGTAGTAAAAGTTCCTGAGACACATGCCTCCACTTTTTAACAATGTGTGAAATATATTGAAAACGCATACAGTGAGATCCCATTACTAGGGTATGGAATGAGGGGTTTTGCGCTGCTTGGTTTGTGTTTTGTTTCAGTTGTTGAACCAAGTATTAGGTTCTTTAAAATTTGTGGTGTGTATAAAGGGTGCAGTATTCATATATGGGGAAGAGAGTAGCTGACAGAGAAGAGATTCATATATGGGGAAGAGAGTAGTTTACAGAGAAGAGAGTGGCTGACTGTTGTACTGTTTTATTCTGAATATGTGAGTGGCTAACAAGTTTTTTTTTCTTAATGTCAGCTGCCGATTCGGGACTTCAGTGCAGATATTGCCAAGATACTGAGGCTTTCCTCAACACTGGAGGTTAGTGAAGTAAAAACGTTTTTTTTTTTTTTTTTTTCTTTGCTGTCCCATCTTCTGTGCCACCTCAACAACGTAGTGTGAGAACTTTTAAACCATATACAGAAAATGAAACTACTTGTGTCTTCATGTAAAGTTTTACCCCCAGACACAAACATAACTTCTTTATATATTATGTGGTCATTACAAGAGAAACATCATCTGCAGCTACATATGTTTCAAAGAGGAGGCGTGTATTCATTTTTTTTTACAGGAGGGTAAGGAAGATGGCAAGGAATCGGTGGACTCTTCAGACAAGGTCAGTTTACTGGAGAGAGAGATTGCCCACCTCAAGCAAGTCAACAGTAACCTGTGCAGTCGCTTGGCCAAGGACATCATGACCAATGACGAAAATCAAAATACATGATGGAATATTTGTCAAAGAAAGAGACATTCGGTTGCTAGAAATGTGATGTACATATGCATATCTGAGAGAGAGAGAGAGAGAGAGAGAGAGAGAGAGAGAGAGAGAACACGTATGTATGTGCATGATTTAATTACAATAAAAAAAATGAGCAGAACGTGCATGTTCAACTTGTGTTGTGTAACGGAGTCATGAAGCGAATTTAACTGAAACATAATCATGCTCATTGGTCAGATGTTAAGGAAACTCCATAGTTCAGGTCAGCTCTTATTTTGTGTATAAACAAAAACTGCCCCTGGTCATTTTCCTTGTGCACAGAATGGCCAAGGACTATGTTGGCTTCCGGAAGAAAAAAGATTTCCATAATCATATATTGAAAAAAATTTAGCTGAACCTTTCCTGTGGAAGCAAAGGGAAATGATCAGCTCCATGCAATTGAACCACTTTCATTACAACTTCTGACACAGCAGAGTTCCACAGGGAAAATATCATCGCTGCAGTGTTATATACCTTCTTTGATATCCAACTTCAGCTCTAATAAGTAACTTTGTATTGTTTTTGCTAAGCAAACTCCATTTAGGAAACAACAAAAAAAAGTAACTGTAAACCTCTCAACAACTGAGATACTGTGTAAAGGGTCAATGGTCTAGTGCTGAACCATTTCGATCAGACCATTGGTCTCCTGTGGTTTCATCCGTTAGATTTTTGATTGGACAGTTACAGGGACGGGTTGGTAAATACTTGAAGCAGTACTGTCATACAGTACTATAGATCGTCAGCTGGTAAGTTGTCGGTTTGAACCCCACCACTTAATACTGAGATCAACAAGTACCACAGGTTGAGCCTGGATGTAGTGTGTGGTGTAGCTGGAACGAGGTCAGCCACTTACAGGCACAAAGATGAGACACAAAACAGCAACAAAAGCTCAAAGGGCTGCCTTGGTATCAGTAATCACAGTTACTGTCTTGAACCGAACTGGATCTCTGGGTTTTTGCAGTATCATCAATCCTCCAACAAAGAACATTTGGAGCTGCCAGCTGCCAGGACACAGTGTAAAGATTTGTTGTCTAATCCCAAACTGACCTCCATGACATTGTCATTGTTTTCCTCATTCTCTCTTTTATCATTATTACAGAAAAAGTTGACATCTGCAGTGCTAAGGATCAGGCATTCTCCAAGTTTATGCCAAGGTTGTCAATTTTTGCAGAATCATTGGGGTGTTTTCTCGGTCTCATTGTCATGTCTATTGTGATAGGGGATTTGTGACTATTGTGATAGGGGGTTTAGTACATGATACCCTGAGTATACTACATCAAAATGGGCTGTAAGTCTTTGATAGGGCCCAGATGACAGAGATCAAAAGCTACACTGAACATTTTTGATTAAGTATATTAACACAAAGACTGATGACACTCAAAATGGAAACAGAATTTTTGTTTTTTAATTGTAAATTAAATCTAAACAAAATGTCAACATGAACAAAATACACACATCAATAATCAATTAAGGTAAAATAATCATGCATTCACCTTGAACATCTAAAGCCTTTAATGGGGATGACAATTATAAAGGAAGTCCGACAGTGCATTCAAAAGGAAAAAAAAATTATGAAAAAACGTTTTTTACACCTGCACCAATTCTATACTGAAAACTCTTTAACTTCCAATTAAATTCAAAGGATAATCTTACAGTCGAATGTGAGAAAGACTGCACGTTAACACAGTCACATTTATCCTAATAACAAGTCATGCAGATCTGGTAAATGGTTTCAAAATGTGATTGGCGAGCCAGATGAGACCATGTTATGGAATTTCTGATTAAAAATGTGTAATTCACGTTAGTAGTCCTTCACTTTTCTTTTCAAACAATGTCAAGCTATACACATCACTATGATTCTAGTGGTTTGTGAATCCTAGAATCTTATTTTGGATACAACTGCTTTCTCTTCAACGACAAGTGAAGAACACAGATATTTAACTGCTTTCTCTTCAAGTCAAGTCCACAGATTTTCCTTCCACACAACAGCGTTATGTTTGTACGACATAGAATTTACACTGTCTGTACAGCATTACCATTCCATACCATTCTAAATCACACACTCAGGAGAATCCTGCAAAATTGGTTTGATGTGTGCATGTCTTCAACTGTGTATGCCTGTGTTCATGCTAGACAGCATGCTGTAAGTTTTTATTGAGGCGGCATTGCTGCACAGGTACTAATCCATATACATTACATGACATCTGCCAGACGTTAAGGCCCGAATGTGCATTGAAAGGATGAATAAGTGAATAAATAATATAAGGAAGAGTGGTTTACGGATGATCAGCAAGCACGCTTTGATAAATTTAAAAAAAAAAAAAAAAAAAAAAAAGGAAATGCCTCTTCCCTCCTCCTTTCCAGACCCTCCTTGTACAAATGCTACCACTCAGCCATGCTTTTTGTTTTACCTGACATACCAAGGATGATATGACCATCACAAAGCACAGCATGCCCCAGTTCACATTTCAAATACACAAATATCTGTTGTCTTTTGAGCAGCTGTCTGTCTTCTCTGATCAACGGCTGTCGATAGTCTTGTCTCTGGCAATGACAGACTCGTCAAACTTGATCATGAAGCATGTTCCTTTGTGCCAGTGTACTGTCACTTTTGCGGGCTGCACACACACACACACACACACACACACACACACACACATTCGCAAACCACACATGCCAATGAATGCAATGGGAAAAAAGCTGTCATTCAAAGAGAACAAGACACACTTGTCATGGATAAGAACATCTTATTCCTAGGTAAAAAAACAAAAACAAAACATGATTTTCCTACTTTTCTTTTTCTACCTCCATTTAAAAACATCAAACATCACTTCAGACATATTCCGTGGCACACTTTCCAAATTTCTTCAACGCTACACTTCTAAATACTAGATCAATATCATAAGGTAATTCCAACAGTTTTTCTCAGTGTTGGCATTTATGCCAAAGGCCTCAAAAGCACAAAGTGTAACATTCCAAATTTAAGCGCAGCACTTACATGTACAAAGTCATAGAGACTGAACAGCACTTTCAGATGCATTTTGTTTTGCGCACGACATGAAGCCCTGCAAGTTATGGAGTGGTTTTTGACTTGACCTAAAAAGAATAAAAAAAAAACAGCTGACAAAAATTCCACGTGATAAGACTGCAAAACCATGATCATCTTTCGCCATTTTTCTTTTGGCTTTTTCTTCCTGTCCTTACTGAATTTGGACAATTTTTTTTAACGAAAATAATTATACAGCCTTGAGATCCACATCATCTCGGTTCCTTTTAAATCAATGCTATGCCTGTAAAGCAGTTTGATTCTGTGGGTGAGTGTTTAAAGTTTTGTTTTTATTTTTAGCATAAGATCTCATCACGAAGTGTAGCAACGCAGCATTATCAATGAAATTGTAGCATACGATGCGAAAAGTGCTCCACTTGTAGCTCTGTCACTGTGCAACTGTTGCACGCAATGTTTGTAAAACCCAGGTACTCTTTTTCACTGACTTGTCAGTTTCTGTCAACTGGTATCTGGAAGTTTCCTTTTCATCTTTTTTTTTTTTTTTTTTTTCATCTGTAACTTTTACACAGAGGTATCCAAACTCAATGCATGAAAAATAAAACAAAACTTTAATCACATCAAAATCACTTACAAAATTAGCACCATTCAAAACAGCTTCCAGCATGCCAGCAGTGAAAGCAGTTTTAAAAAAGAATGAACAATGAAGGACTTTTCAAGAGCAAGTAAAACGAAAACTGGATAACCAGACAGTCGACTGAATTAGAATTCTAATCAAAACTGGATTATATCTATATACTTTGCACAAAATATATTTGACATGTGAAATATGTAAACCATAACTCCAACAAAAAGCTGTTAATAACTGACTCGCATTTTAGAACAGGTCAAGGTGAATGGATCTTTAACTATATGCAGTCTGTATTAGGAAGGTGGCAAGCAAAGTTCAGTACTACACATCCTGGTCACATCAAAAAGAAAGTCAACGAACATGATCTGGCAAGAAGGACTTTTCTTAGTGCAAGTGACATAAACGAAACAGGCACACGTAACATAAAATATCACAATCAACAGATAGTCGACTGACATTAGAATTCTAATTTTACCAAAACTGGATTATATCTATATACTGTTGCATCAAAAGGCCCAGTAATTTGACATGTGAAATATGTAAACACATAACTCCAACAAAAAGCTGTTAATAACTGACTCGCATTTTAGAACAGGTCAAGGTGAATGGATCTGATAACAACATGATAATAAACATGTCTGTATTAGGAAGGTGGAGTGTGTAAAAAGTACACATTTCCTAAACCATCATTCACATGGTATCATCAGAACAGAACTGGATGTGTTTAAGAAATTTGGATTTTAATCCTCACATTGTTATTTGTTACGTACCTGAATCTCTCCACGACTGATGACAACAGAGTAGATGCAACACAATTTCAAAGTACACATTTCCTAACATGAACAGAACTATGTGATGAACATTGTTATTGAATACGTATATGCTTCTATTAGCATAAGTTCAAAGAAAATTATTCTCAATTGTGTTTTGTTTACGATACTCAACAAATTCCTACCATGAACAGAACTGTATGATAAACTGAATGCATATACGTTTCTATACACGACAGAACACAGCATGAAGTTCAGAGGAAAATATCCTCAGTTCTACTTTGTTTACAACGCTCAGCAATTCCATCATTTGAATACTTGCATACTTACCCTGTCTTTTGGAACTGAAATGAATCGGTTCACTAGTGGCTCCTTTTCAATAATATAATCTAATGAAAAGTCAAGGTCTCATAACAGAGACTTGTGGACTAGATATGGGATTCGGATAATAAATGTCCCCCCCCCCCCCCCCCCTTTTTTTTTTATGTGGTTTCACACTCCAGTTTGTACTATCAAGCGACATTTTCAAATTTCCTTTTTTTGTGTGAAACATTTTGAAGCAGAATGGATCTAAATCAATCATAACTACACACCACTATCATCCTTTGCATTGTGTTTGTTTCAGTTCTGTCTACACAATGAGTGAGTTTGCTTGTTTTTCCTTGTCTCTGAGATGTTCTCACAGCTGAAGGGTCAAACAGAAATTCAGCTTTTATTTTGGCATATGTGAGTTCAAAAGGGTGACAACCTTCTTGCTTCAAGGGGCTAAAATATTTCAGAACACTGAGCTGTTATCAGGCATGCCAAATTTCTGGGATGTTTTCCTTTTAAGAAAAAAAAAAATCATGCAGATCCATCCCAAACAAGAAAAAATAACAAGGGGATAAAACATTCACACAATAGTACATGAAAACAAAGAAATAAAAAACAACAACATCAAAAAAAAAAACTGGGAGGCCAAACTCTGGTGTACATGCATTCAGAGTGTGACCAAATGAAAGGAAATGCAGCTACATCTTGGAATATCTTCCTGCAACTGGGGTCCAGAAAATCAACTTACTGTATAAGGATGGAAAGTGGATTATGTGATTTTAAAGGTTATATCCCCTCATCCACCCATCCTGTCCTGTCTGACGATCACAGACAATGAGGGAACAACAATAAATGCCTTTATCAACTACAGGAATATAGATAGAGAGATACAAAGACAGATAGAAAGAGAGACAGACAGATACACACACATACACAAGTTTTCCATGTACTTCTGTTCCTCTTCAAAGCTCGGCTTTTATCAAATCTGTTCATTTTGTTTACAAAACAGTATATTTGCTTGAAAATACATTCTTCTGTTTGTTGATTTGAGGGTGTTGTTGATGCTGACTGATCAACAAAAGTACCTCAGTAATGCCAAGAAAGGAGGGGTTTGGCACTCATTTCTGAACGAACATGAATACTAACAACCATAACCCTATGTTTTTGCTAGTCTTGAAAACACCTTTCTTCTTCAGAAAGTTTAAACAACAACAACTGTGCCTTAATGTGTAAGTGTGCATGACTATGCATGTCCACATTCAAGCTCATGAGCAAATGATAAGGATACATGTTCTTTCATCATCATTGGCTTGCTCCAGTTTCTCAGCTTCCCTTCCAAAAACAGTCTGTGACAGAAAGAAGAAAACATACATTATATGATATGAGCATTCACAGGTACAATAACAATAACAGTTGATGCGCAACAAAGAACATGACAATGAATTGTACAGAGACATTAGAGTGAAAAGAGAGAAGCTTACATCCATACCGCTTTTCTTATGAATGTTTGAGTAGTAAATAGTCGTTTGTTCTATTTTACTTTCTAACTGAAACAAAATCACAGTAATGTCTTCTTTGTTCACAAAAGTTGGCTCTAAAGATCTGACACTTAAATTAGCATTCCTTCCCTCTTCACATATTCTTCTTACAAGCATGTCACGCTCACAACAACACACACTGCATTATTGTTCAACAGGTCTTCAAAGCTAAACCACATTACTGATTGCACATTGCTTTGGAAATCTTTCGTCTGCAAGATGAATAGAAAAAATCAAAGATAATGATGCAATCTTATCCAGCATAGCTACAGGAACCATGGACCACAGAGGCATGTAAAGCTTTTGGCTACAGGTATTTTATTTCAACAACTAAAACTAATATCAAAATATCAATATAGAAAATTAAACTTCTTGTACATGTGGTTTCTGGAATATCAACAACATAACTTTAGCTCCATTTCATAATCAATAATATATGTATATAAACAAATTTGCAATAAAGGGCCAGTAGGGAGAAATTCTGATTTTTTTTTTTTTTTTTTTTAACAAATTAGGATTCTGAAAATAATCTTTAAAACAGAGAAATTCCTGAGGATTGCTAGTTGTGTCTATAATCAAAACATGCTTTTTGTCCATACCTTCCAGAAGTTGGACTTGATGAAGATGAGCATGCTGAGCAACTTGATTTCCCGCTTGAAGCCCTTCTCCCTGACAAACAGCACGTCCAGCAGGTGGGAGCCCACATGCTGACCCATCTCTGCCAGTCTGATATGTAAGGAAGCACAAGAACAGACTTTTGGAAACACTGTATGTCTAAAAATTGAAATAACATTCCATTCAAAAACATTTTTACCCTGTCCTTTATCAGACACTGTTTTTTGTCAGATAATCTAAAAGCGGGGGTATACTACCATTTGAAGCTGAAAATAAAAAAACAACCAAAAAACAGAAGAGAGAAAAATGCTAAAACGAGTATTCACATCTATTTTGCAGCAATATTATGTGTGCTGAAAGCTGACAATAGGGGTATGCAGTTACAATAACATTTGATCAACTATGAAACACACAAGGGTAGTTGTTTTTCACCAGAAGCCTTAAAACTGTCAGTCATTAATGAACACACTTACTTGATGAAAACAATTTGGCATAGGACCATGAAAATACGTTCCCTTCGAGAAACTCTGCCTCATCTGATAGTGAAAGTGTTCAAGATGTGACAAAAACAAAACTTTAGCCACATGCCTGTTTTTGAATGAAACATCCCTACCCTACTCAATCCATACCTCTAAAAATTCCTGCTCGAGCTATACTAATCTTAAAGAAATTTCTTTTTAGAAAAGAGGATATCTTATGCAGAGATGGATCTAAAAAATTGATCAGATGAGAAAAGGAGAATAATGTATGATCTAGTATATAAGTCAAATATGTGAGACTGACGAAAAACATGGCAGCAAATCTCACTTTGATTTAAAAAACAAACAAAACAAACAAACCAAAAACACATGCATAATCAGCGCTACCAGAACCTTCAGAAAATATGAAGATGAATGATAACCAGGGCAGAAGGAGGAAAAACTTTGGTTTCAGCACAAGCTGTCAATGCACTTCTTCCATCAGTCATGATGGCCATGATGATGTGAGTGTGCAAACAAGTAAGCATATACATCTGCTCAGCATCACATTTGTAATAATTCAGTGCTTTCCAGAAAATTCTTCAAAATTTCAATTTGTTCCTATTTTTTACGTCATCTGTTCTTCATAAAAAGATTCTGAGGAAGGCGCGTCTGGCAATGGATATAATCAGTTGATAATAAATTTTGTTGTAGAGCTGTGATTTGACAGCCTTTTAGATGGAATTTTTTTTTTTTTTTTTTAACTCGCTTCTGCCTACATACAGGATTGAATCTCTTCTTCTAGACTTATCATAGGCTCCAGAATTATCACTATCCCATCTATATAAATAGTAGTACACTTGTCTATGATTGCCTCACATACTGACTGGAACATTCCTACAGAAGCCCAAAGAATTGTGGCTTAAAGCCAATGGCATAACATGGCACTGAGATTGTGAGGAAAAAAGTCTTTCAAGAACACAGGATGATCAAAAATGAGGTGACTGACCTAAAAAAAAAATTCCAAACAAACAAACAAACAAAAAAACCCCATTTGTACAAAACCATTATTGTACTGATACAATTTGAGAATCTTTGTTGAAATAGCATAATTCTGATTTCACAACTTGAGCAACTTCTGAAGCATTCAAAGAAGTGAACTCTGTTACATTTGTTTGACAGCACAGGAGGGAATGCATGATTAATCAACATGTGATAAGTAAGGGGAAAAAAAAAAAAAAGAAAATTAGTAAGTGAAATAACATACAAACCATCTCTGATGTGTCCTTGAAGAGAAAACAACTTAAATGACAAAACAAAGCTACCCACCCCCTACCCCCTTTCAAAAGAGATTGTCTAGCACATTTTTTGATTCAGAACGAAGAAATCTGAATTCTTAAAAAAGACAAGAGGAAAATAGAGTTTACTTCTCTTTTTCTTCCTTTGCACACTTGGGCAATAAAAATACAGTACAGATAAAAAGGAAAGAAAGACAACTTATGAATAAAAAGAATCCCACTTACTGGTTTTTCAAATGATCATTTTAGATACAAGTTTACACTGACCAGCATGCTATATACTCACTTTGTCTGAAGCTCGGGGACAGTGTAAACTCTGTTTTGACAATACTGCACTATTTCAGAGAACAGCAGTGCAAAGGTAGCCACATTCACCTGCAGGAAAAAGCATTATTCTCTTCTTCAACAAATGACCAATCCAGATAATCATTTATTCATCATATCTATCAGGACGACAAAAAGAGAAACAAAACTGCTTACTACTGCACAAATTTGCATGTGCTACATCAACAGACTGGATACACTGATTAGTGACTACCATATGGTCCAATCACTACAAACATCCCACACCCCCACCCCCGAAAAAAAAACCCAAAAAACCCCACCAAAACCAATAATACACACATGAACATATAAACAATTTGTATTTCATCTACGCCGTCTTTGTGAATGCGAGGCCAACAAGAAATAATGAGTTAAGGTGGCTGGAAAAAAATATCAATTGGTAGGCATATACATTTAAAAAGAAAAAAAAAAATTCCTGTGACAGCTCACACTTGTGCCGCTGACTCTCTACATCTCTGTGTGTTTCTGTGTCTGCGTGTGACAGTGATCCCTTGTAGATCAGAACTTTGTTCTGGTGGTCTTTTTGGTTGCTGGCTGGGGTTGGCTGAAAGTCATTCCCTGGACATGATGATACAGTTTGCAGATATACTGGTAAGGCAATTGAGTTTTTTTTCGATTCATGTTCATGAGGATGTGGGCTGATCATTTATGATGAATCTTAAATAAATGTCAGCGAACCGCCCAGAGAAACATGGACAAACGAGTCACAAGACAAAACACAACGCGTTTCGACCTCTTAGGTCTTCTTCAGGTGAAACAAAAACAAAAAAAATAACGAAAATGCACTTAGCTTAGCTTGATCGCTTCAGATTGCTTCTGTGTTCAGCGCAAGGAAGAAGGCGATCAAAGCTAAGTGCATTTTCGTTATTTTTTTTTGTTTTTGTTTCACCTGAAGAAGACCTAAGAGGTCGAAACGCGTTGTGTTTTGTCTTGTGTCTCGTTTTTCCACGTTTCTCTGGGCAGTTCACTGACATTTATTTAAGATTTGTTTAGATTTCCGCCTGCAGTCGTTTCTCTTTGCAACTAGATCCATTTTATGATGGTTTTGTGACTGAACCTAGTGTATGAATCAATCAAAATTACTGTTAAACAGAGGTGGTGTCCACAGTTAGTGTAATAGTACTCTTGTGGTATAGGAACTTTTACTGTTATGAAGACTGATAAAAGTGCAGGAGTGTAAGGAAATGATATAATATGTTGAAGTGGTAATTATGTGCAGTACTGCAGCTGGCCAAAGGGAAGTAATTTGCTAGATCACCATACACCTGTTTGCTGTTTAATTGATGCATTGATTTTCGGTGGAGGTTGGCTACCAAAAGTTCAACCCAGCTGATAGCCTACTTGCTTTTCTTCTTTCTTTTCTATCTCTCTCTTTTTAAGTCTGGATCCATTCAGCGATTGGTGGTAACAGGAGGGTGGAGTTTGCTGAAGGTTTGCAGAAGTGTGACAGTATGTCTGCAGATCTTGCACTCTAGTCTCCGCTCTCAGCTGCAGCAAGTAGCGGGAGCTGGTGTGGTGTGGTGACTGGTGTGCAGAGGAGATGACTGCAGGTATGACCCATCTTGGGGCAGGGAAGCAGTATTTGCAAATGGGAGGGCGTGCAACCAGTGTCTAATTCTACAAAGTATGGGTGTTCAAAGCAAAAGTCATCCTTTTTCAAACCATCTCTGTCAGTGTCAGCCCCTCACCCCCACCCCCTTCCCTATTTATAAAGTGTATTAGCTGTGTTTTTTGACCTGATGGCATCATTGATTGTGATGACCCTGTGACTTTTAACGGCATTTGGTCTTAGTTTTTAGTAGGGGGGAAAAAAAACAATAAAATGATAATTAAGTCTGTAAGCTTACATCAGTGCTTATCTGCTTTATTTCACTGAACCTACTGTATCTTTCCTGTGGTTCATGTCACTGTAATTGTATAAAACCATTGCTCTGTATATATGTAAAATTCCATGACTCCTGTCTGTGGAGAGCTGTATCACTCTTATGCATAAAGGTTTTACTCTTGGGAGGACTTGCATTTTTCTCAACTGCATAGTTCATCAAGTCGTATTAGAAGAGAAGTCCGTCCTTCTTGTGCTTGTGAACTAGTTATGATGACTGTACCTCTAGACATGCAATAAAGACTAGACACAGTTGCCGAAAGCAAGAGAGGGGTATGCTGACACTGATGAAAAATCATTCTGGTCATGGCCTCTGAGTCTCAGCAACGTCCTACTTAACAGCCCATTTCCCCTCCCTATTCTCTTGTGACAATCTCAGTCATTTGCTCTCTCACAACATAAGCTAATCTGTACATGACACAAAAGAAAGCCCCTAAACTAAGACTTTTGTGAAATTTCTTCTGCTATTCTTGCAGTGTGCGTAATGCAGACCTCAAAGTACATGTATTAGCAGAACCTCAATTTCCAGTCATGTACTGTTTTCAATAATAGCAGAATGAACACAAATAAACTCTTAATTCCTCATTTCCCTCATTCTAACCAAGAAAGAATTCATGATTATTTACATGTCTGAATTTACTCATGAACTTTCTTTTTTTTTTTTTAAAGTGAAGCCAAGTCACAAGTGATTTGACTGGTATTTCATGAATGTGAACCAATGAATATGAACCAATCAGTAAATATCAATATCATTGAGCTTACAAATGTAAAGATTACTAGTTTAGTTTTAAAAGTAAAAAACCAATAAGGGTCTGAGAAGAAAAAAACTGAAAATCCAACAAAAACACCAACCTACAAAGCTTGAAGGGTTGGCAAACTTATCTCAATACCTGGGGTACTGACGTTTTGAATCTGTCTTGGGTGTTTAACGGTTGCCATGCTGACAATAGTCACCAATTTAATAATTCAGGTAGCATGTGTTGGCTTCCTTTTTTTGTTCAGTCTATCATTCTGTGTATGTCTGCATAGTACGAGGGTAGGCTGAAAAGTTGGTAGGCTGACCAAGAAGGACTTATCATACAGTAATTTACTTGCCATGCATTAACTTCAACCTTTACCGATGCTAACTGTATGTTTTCTTTCCAGGTGAACACATACTGGATACAGAACTAAGGACACAGAAAAGTGATACTAAAGACATTTTGAAAAAAATTGAGAAAATTTGGCACCATGGTGTTATCAAATATCTGCAGAAAAAGGGGTTCAGCCCAAAGGACATTCATGCTGACATGGTTGCTACATTAGGGGATGGTGCTCCTGCTTTATCAACTGTGCAACAGTGGGAGTTCAAGAGGGGTAGGGAGAGCCTTGAAGATGACCCAAGGTCCGGTCGTCCTGTCACAGCCACCACCCAAGAAAACGTTGACCGTGTTCACCATATGGTGATGGATGACAGATGTTTAACTGTTAACCACACTGCCAATGCTGTAGGCATCTCCCGTGAATGAGTTGAGAACATTTTGCTCAACGAACTTTGCATGTCGAAGGTTTTCCGCCGCTCGGTGGGTGGCACGACTTCCGACGCCTGATCAAAGCACACCAGGCTGGTCATGTCACAGGCGAACTTGTGACTTTTTGAAGCAGATCCAGCCAGTTTTCTTGAACGTTTCCTCACCCAAGATGAATGTTGGGTTCACCACTTTGAGCCAGAGACCAAACGGCAGTCCATGCACTAGAAACACTTGTCTTCTCCCCCACCAAAGAAGGCCAAGGTTGTGTCATCAGCAGGGAAGGTGATGGCATCAGTCTTCTGGGATGCAAAAGGCATTGTGCACATTGACTACCTTCAGAAAGGCCATACTATCAATGGAGAGTACAATGCCAACTTGCTGAGACGGCTGCGAGAGGCAGTCAAGTCAAAATGGTGTGGAAAACTGATGAAGGGGGTCCTGTTTCACCAGGACAATGCTCCTGCACACAAGTCTGTGGTTGCAATGGCTGCTATGCACGACGTGGCTTTGAACTGGTTGATCACCCTCCATATTCTCTTGATTTGGCGCCATCTGACTTTTTTTCTGTTCCCCAACATGAAAAAAAACACTTGGCTGGGAAGCAGTTTCAGACTGATGATGACGTCATATCTGCTGTTGAGGACTTTTTGGAGGGTCAGGATGAGACCTTCTATACCAAGGGAATCCAAGCGCCGCAACATTAATGGAAAAAGTGTGTCGAGCGTAGGGGAGACTATGTTGAAAAATAAAACACATTTGGTCAAATTCGACCATTGCATCATGGTCAGCCTACGAACTTTTCAGCCTACCCTCGTATTACCACAAAAAAGTTGAGTGGGTTTCCACTGATTTGGCTAGAATTCAGTAAGCAACAGGTTTAAGAACTTTTTTGCAACTTTATGAGTAATACTTATTTGTGCAAGACTAGTGATGTTGTTCAGGAAATCATTCATTGCAATTTCTATCTTTGTTTAATACTTGGAAGAAGACACAAGTTGGTGTTCCATATGGTGTGTTTAAACAAAGGATCCAGTGTTTATCATACCAGTGGCTAATGAAATAGGTGTACACAGGAACTAAACTTCTGTGACACAACCACTAAAGATTTTTTTCTCTCTCAATTGCATGCTATTTTTGAGTTGAAGTCACACTGTGAGTGGTGTAAAACGCTTTTAAAATACTTAAGCCCACTTTTCGGATTGCCTAGGGCTTGGCAATTACCTTGTTGGCTTCTTTCTGAGAAATTTCTCCTGATCTCAAAACAAACAAACAAACAAAAAAAAAACACACACACACACAAAAAATTCTAAGTCATCTTTTTTTTTTTTTTTTAATGGGATAGGTTTACCTACAAGTAATCACAAGGCTCAAACTGAGTGTATGTAATGGCAGTCAGCATTCTTTCAACTTTAAGAATGAATTCTGTTCGTTAGTGGTGTATGGATTAAAGGAAATTTCTTTATTATTTTTTTTTCTGTGCAAGAGACTGGAACTCACTTATCGCACATGCACTATGTGAATGAATTGTAGAATTTGTGTAACTGTTGTAACCCTTGGACTGCATGTTCAAATCTCCAACGAACCGTTTCAATAGTGGGAGTTTTTCCCCTGAGAACTAACATTGCTTCTGAGTTCAATCCATTTAAGTCCTTCGAATGAGACTATATTCTACCAAGGTTCTGTGTGTGAACGCACGCATCACGTCGTGCACTCACGTTAAATCCTATCACCAATCTTTGGAGGAGTAGGCCTCGTAGGCCGATGGTGAAAGACGACAGGCATTGCCACAGTATGCATCCTGCGCGCTGATAATGGTCTGAGTGAAGAGTGCTGAGCGCGGCGTAAGATATGAACTGAATGGACTGAAGTAGAAGGAAGCTTTCCTAAAGGGATTCCTTCAACCCAAATCATACGATAAGCCCGAGCCAGTTCCAACAACCTAAGCCTACAATTGTTTCATTTTATCTTTTTATGACTTATCTTTGCATGTGCGTTCAAAACCACCTCCGGCTTTCCTTTGCTGAGAGACTTGTCAAGATTGGAAGACTTCTGCTTTCCCATCGACGCCATTTTGTCAACAAATTGCTGCTGAGAATCCAAATGAGAATGAAATCCATATGGAAAAAATCTTAAATGAGGACCCGTGTGTGGTTGAAGAGGCTGGGACAATTTCTCCAACCCCCTTGCTGCTTCTCATCTAGTTATGGAGGTTGCCATTTATTGTATTCGAATGTGCGAATTTGTTTTGTTGTTGTTTTTAAGGTATGACAGGACCAGCCGGTTGTCTTCATTCACCTGCATTACCTTGATCAGCGGTTTCATCAGCAGTTAGTGCAGTGCTCAGTACTTCAGAGTTTAATTCCACACCCCACCCCAACCCTAACCAGCTTCCATCATAGTGTGTGTGTGTGTGTGTGTCAAAAACCAACCTCCGGCTTTCCACGCATGCATGTGTACGTGTGTGCACGTACGTGCATGCGTACTGCGCGTGTGCCCGTTACGGGGTGTGTGTGTGTGTGTGTGCGCGTGCGTGTGTGTGTGTGTGTGTGTGTGTTTGTGATATTGCAGAATGAAAAACGTTGGTACTCACACACACACACACACACACACACACACACACACACGCACACATGTCCGCGCACTCGTGCACACACAGGCGTGCATATGCATCAAGTGTGATCTATACGTAAACGTTGTGATATTTGAATGAAAAACGTCGGTATTCTGTTCATAATGTTTTCTTAAATGTCAGTACAACCTTGAGTTAATCTGACAATAAATTGGTTTCAGTCAGTCAGTGATATTGCAGAGCTCAGTGTTTGAGAGGCTGACTACTGCCTGCCTGTCTAGGCACTGTGCAATGGCATGTATGACTGTATTTATCGAGAAGATGAAGAAGGGTGTGCAGGTATGAAATGCCCTGGATTGCTTAAGTGCAGATCATCGACTGTCTGTGTCGAGGTCACACGTTTCTGTGTCATCAGCCTTTCACTGCAGCTCTATACTCGCAGCTGCACTGCTTGGACGCCACCGGGTCAGGTCTAACACTGTCGGATGTGAGCAATAATGTTTACCTTGTTTACCTGAATCTTGCCCAGTGTTCTTTGACTATTCTGCCAGGTGTGAATTTGTTGAATTTAAAGGTTTGGACCTCAGTGACAACAACCTCCAACATGTCAATCCTGCCGTTTTCCATGGACTAGAAAACCTGCAGATATTGTCCCTGTCCAACAACCTGTTGTCCACATTCCTCACTGACCACTCATCTGTTGTTGTCATGCCTGCACTCACAGAGATAGACCTGTCCCACATCATGATTAATGTCACTGTCTTGGCGACATTTATCAGTTTACAGAAACTGAATTTATCTTTCACTTCCATTCACACAATCAGTCATGGTGGATTCCAGCCAACACCACAGTTAATCAAACTGTATATTTCTCAAACCTTTAAAATCCGTGTGACGAGATCAAGCTGAGAGTCACTGAGAAAAACTAAAACAATAATATTAAAAGCTGAAGTCTGTAGTATACTGGAGCTGAGGCGCCCATCTGTAACATTACTGTGAGGTCTTGCCCGCTAATATGCAAAAGCAGTCTAGGGAGGGGGGGGGGGGGGGGGGGGGAGGGGGGGGGGGGGGGGGGGGTTGGGGGAGGCAGACATTTGGTTATGACGGATCGGGTGGGAGAGAAATGAGCATCTCTGAGAAGGGGCAAGTCAGGGAAAAAGTAGGGATGGGGGACGTAGGGTGTGTGCGTGTGTTCGTGCGTCCGTGTGCCCGTGCATGCGTGCGGACGTGTGCTCATATGTGTGTGTGTGTGTGTGTGTGTGTGTGTGTGTGTGTGTGTGTGTGTGTGTGTGTGTGTGTGTGTGTCACGACGACTGCAGATCTCAAACGGAACATGGACTATGAACATGGACCAAATGGAATATCCATGTGTCTGTGGAAAGCGTTTCGCTACCACCCGTGCATGAAGATCCACAGAACAAAGATGAGATGTGTGAAGACTCATCTGAATGAGCAGCAGCGCACTGCATCAGCAGATAAGACGTCAGAAGACCAAGGCCAGGATTTAAACCACAGTGCCAAGGACATCCACGCTGTTGGTTTGGATGAGGAATTTGCACAGGTCCTCGATGCCAGGCGCCTGAAATTCAACCTGCCACGAGCAAACGAAACTGAAGATTGGGAGCGCTGATAGGGAAAAGCGCCCTGGAACACAAACTAGCCATATATGGGGACATTGTGTATGCCACATGTAGAAGACGCCTATGGAGCAAAACTACCCAAAGAGAAAACACCTCCAAAAAAATCCAGACGCCAAGAAGAGATGGACAAGATCAGGGTCCAAAAGAAAAACCCCAAACAGCAAATGAAGACTGCACTACCAGCTGAAAAACAAGGCGAGGAAAAAACTCTGGAAAGACCTGAAAGCAACACACAGCGCCTCAGCAAAGCGGAATCTGCGAGGAAGAGAAAGAGCAAAAAGAAGAAGGCCCAAGAGCGCTTCTTCAGAGACCCCTTCCAGTTTGCTAGAACATTGTTTGAGCAGCCGAAATCTGGGACCCTAAGTGTGGACAAAGGAGTCCTTGAGCAGCATCTGAGGAAAACATACTCTGACTCACAGAGCAAAGCACCTCTTGACATTCAAGGTCTGGTGGTTGGGCCAACCAACCCTGAGGAACAGTTCAATGACAAGCCACCAACGTTGGCGGAAATCAAGAAGGTGGTCGACAAAGCCAGAGCCAAATCATCACCAGGGCCAAACGGAATACCTTACCAGCTGTACAAGAAATGTCCCAAGGTGCTGGAGTGGCTCCACAGGCTGCTGCGATCAGCTTGGAGAACCAGAAGATCAGCGACCAGTGGATGACGGCAGATGGTGTGTACATCCCCAAAGAGCAAAACTCAAGTGACATCAGCCAGTTCAGGCCAATATCACTACTGAACGTCGAAGGGAAAATCTTCTCTCTGTCATGGCAGCAAGGCTGACCAAGTACCTCATGGAAAACAAGTACTTGGATGTGTCAGTCCAGAAAGGTGGCATCCCAGGCGTGGCTGGCTGTGTAGAACACGCCATAACAATCTGGGACGCAACCCAAAGAGCCAAAACAGAAAAAAGAGAGACCAAGATGTAGTGTGGCTTATCTGGCAAACGCATATGGATCTGTACCCCATGAGATGATACAGTTGGCTCTTGAGATGTACCATGTGCCAAAGAACATCCGCGACATGCTCAAGAAGTACTTCAATGGCTTCTCAATGTGGTTCTCTACCAAGGAGTACACAGCAGATTGGATCAACTTGGAAGTGGGCATTGCAATGGGCTGTGCAATTTCCCCAATACTGTCGTGTTGGCAATGGAAGTCATCTTGAAAGCAGCAACAAACAACGCAAGACAAACAGAACTTGGCGATGGATACAAGATGCCCCCTCTCAAGGCCTTCATGGATGGCACTACAGTGATTTCATCCAGAGAAGACGAGACACATCATATGCTGGAGAGGCTGGACGACATAGTTGCCTCATCCAGAATGAAGTTCAAGCCAAAGAAATCACAGAGTCTCTCACTGAGGAAAGGAAGAAAAGTGGCCGAATGTGTGGTCTTCAGTGTTTCCAACCAGGCCATTCCAACAGTCACAGAAGAGCCAGTCAAGAGTCTTGGAAGATGGTATGATGATACGCTGAAAGACACACAAAGAGCAAAAGAAACCAAACAGATGTCGGAAGAAGGCTTGGAGACTATTGACCAGTGTGGGCTCCCTGGCAAATACAAGGTCTGTTGTCTGCAGTTCATGCTGATACCAAAGCTCCTATGGCCTCTGATGATATACGACATTTTCACCAGCATAGTGGAGGCAATGGAAGCTAAAATCAACAAGTTCTCAAGGAAATGGCTTGGTGTCCCACCCTGTCTCACTGACATAGCGCTGTACTGTCGCCTAGCAAAGTTTGAAACTACCACTGAAATCCATCCTGGAGGAATACAAAGCAGAGAAGATCAGACTTCAAAGCATGCTGGAGGACTCAGGAGACAAGGTGTAGAAGCAATCAAGCCCCAGCTGAAGACAGGCAGAAAATGGCAAGTTCAAGAGGCCATGGATTCTGCAAAAGAAAGTCTCAAGATCAGAAAAATAACAGGACACACACAGACCAAAACAGACAAGGACTGGTGTGACCAAAACTGATTGGTGGTCAAAGGCCAAAGGAAAAGCCAAAAGAGACATGATGATTCAGGAGATGAGAAAAGAAGAAGACCAAAAAAGACTCCAAAAAGCAGTCCAGCAGAGCCAGCAAGGGCAATGGACAACGTGGGAGAATGCATTCCAAAGAAGTCTCACTTGGAATGACATTTGGCACATGGCCTCTCTGAGGATCAGCTTCATTCTCAGATCTGCATATGACCTTCTGCCCTCAAATGCAAACCTGGTGAAGTGGGGGGAAAAACAGACGATCCTGCATGCCCACTCTGCCATGAAAAACAAACAGTGGAGCATGTCCTAAGCTCATGTAAAGTAGCCCTGGCTCAAGGAAGGTACACATGGAGGCACAACCAAGTGCTCAAAGAGATTGTACAAGCAGTCTGGGCTAGTACCAACACCCCACAAAATGGAAAATCAGGACTCCAAAAGTACCCGCAACATTCTTCACGGCAGGAGATAGCAAATCATGGCCAAGAACAACAGTGCCACTCGGAACACGCAGGCAGAGTCTGCTGGACGGGGCAAATGACTGGGAGTGCACTGCAGACCTCCCAGTATGGAAGAGTCACCCAGAGATCTTCAGCAAGAGTGGCATGAGACCAGACATAGTAGTCCACTCTCAGTCAACCAAGCAGCTGATCATGATCGAGCTCACGGTGCCCTATGAGAACAGAATGCAGGCAGCTCATATCTACAAGACTGAAAAGTATGCTGATCTGGCAAACAGCCTGAGGAGAGAAAGACTATCAGGTCAAAGTCCTCACTGCAGAAATTGGAGCTAGTGGGTTTGTAGGAAGGTCTGCATACAGCCTCATGAAACAGCTCTCAGTTGCAGGGAGGGAAAAAAACAGAGCCCTGAAAGCAATGGCAGAAACGGCAGAGAGGTGTTCAAGCTGGATCTGGTCAAGGAGGAACAAAAGTGAACTTCATAAGGCTTAAATTCCCTAGAAATATCAGGTGCCCCAGTGGCTCAGTGGTTAGAGTGCGAGTCATTAACTGGAAAATGAGCATGTCCAGTGGGTCATGGGTTCGAATCCCAGCCATGACTCGTCCCAAGATGGGAAAAAGGGGGCAGCAAGGGGACACATCCGAGTCATGAACCGGTGTGTGGCCCAACCCCCTAGAGTGTCAGGAGATAGGGGCCGAAAACACTTGCTTGAAGGGGGCTTCTCTTCTGAGGACTCTTTGCTGCCAAGCTTTCCACGAGTTTCTTTCTACACATACATATGTGTGTGTGTGTGTGTGTGTGTGTGTGTGTGTGTGTGTGTGTGTGTGTGTGTGAATATGATGTGATATCAGAAAGAAGAACGTTAGCTCAAAATTAGTTGCCATGTGATAAGAATTTTCGTTTTGAATTTTTTTTTTTTATCTTAATGTTCTTTACCCCCATGGATATGTTCAACCTTGTTCAATGACCAATGGATCTGCAAACAAAGTTTCAACTTCGACTTCTCTCTCTCTCTCTCTCTCTCTCTCTCTCTCTCTCTCTCTCTCTCTCACACGCACACACAGACACACACAGACACAGACACACACACACACACGCATACACGCACGCACGCACGCACACACGCACGCACGCACACACGCACGCACGCACGCACACACACATACATACACACACACTCATTCACATACACGAGCAAGCTGTCCAAACGGCCGTTATGTAATCAATGCATACTTGAAATGCATGAGATAGGGGGGCGGATGAAGAGAGGGGAGTGAGACCTTGAGGGAGGTTATGGACTGGGTAAAGTCGGGCTTAAACACTAGTGATACATCTTCCTTTTCATTCCTCCTTGCTTTGTTTCTTCAGAAATCAGGTTATCTTATCATTTCGATTTGTTTTTCTTTCGGTCAATGCATTTAACACTTACTCCAACCTGGTTTGCGACTGCATCTTTTAATATGCTTGCATGTCCAATGTAAAATTCAGCAGTTTGATGTGGGTGTTGGAAATTACATTCAGCAATTTGACAGAAAGCATTTGAAAGGAAATTAAAATTCAGCATTTGGTGGTGAGTGTTAGAAAATCAGATTCAGCGTTTTGATAGGGAGCATTTTGAAAGGAAATTGAAATTCGGCATTTTGAAGGTGAATATTAGAAATTAAATTCAGCAGTTTGATAGGAAGCGTTCAGCTCATCAGACGCACAGAATAAATGTCGACGCTGTAGAGCAAACTGAAAATTGATATCTAGCAGGGAATCATTGACCGGGTAGCCCCATCTGCTGCTTTTAGTAGTCGGTAGTATGGCAAGACGGTCAAACATGTTCTAACCACAAGGTAAGGACGGGTTCTAAAGAACAAGCGGTGCTCCTCGGTCTGATAGAGGAGCTGATACACACCTTTCAAGGACCAGCTGAAACGTAACTCAACGCAGCTGGCATCGTGGAGACTTGGTGGGAAACACGACAGCGGACAGGGAGAACCGGAGGGTAACCGTTCGTTTTTTTTTTTTTTTTTTTTTTTTTTGTCCATCGAGAGGACGAAGACCATCTAGTCATCCTGGGATAGGGGGGTGAGTGCGTAGATGGCTGGTCAGGCCGATCTGCGCCCGGAAAGATCTATCACAGTACGGACAGGGGATGGTGGCAGCAGCTGGAGATATGTTGACACTGGTCTTCCTGATCATCCTGCGCTGCTCAGCTGCAGCCATTCTGTTGCTTTCACAGGTCTCTGCGCCTTTGCGGACGGCTGATCGCCACCCATCTCTGTCCTGGGCAGTCTGCTCCCTTGTTGTGTGGCTGATGTTGAAGGCCTTCAGGGAGGATTTGAGGCTGTCTTTGAAACGCTTCCTCTGGCCTCCATGAGAGTGTTGGCCCTGCTGCGGACAGGGAGAACTGGAGGGTCAGCACACGCATGAAGGAGCACAGTATACCTTGGCGATACTACGTTGGGAGTAAACTGAAGCTAAATGAAGACACAGACAGACAACAGCTGTCTAAGCACCCCCTGATCAAAGTTTTCCTTTGTTTCACATGCCACACAGTGTCTGCAGATCAAAGAGGACTGCAGAGATATCAGAGGCATATCCCAGTCTCGGTGAAAATTCCATTCCTTCTGGTATTTGCATGCGAAGAATCAGCCATTACAGATGGGTTAACGAGAAAGACTTTGTCTTTAGGATGGTTTGAGTGTGTGCATACGTGCACTTCTACTCCAAAATGTGTGCACGTGCAGGGGCATGTGTATATAAGAGCACGCCCACGCGCGCGCGCGCGTTTCTGTGCGTGTGTCTATCTGTGTGCGCGCACGCACTCGTGCCTTCCTAATTGCACCTACCTGTACACGCAAATTTTTGTGTGTGCATGTATAGGCAGAACAGGTACTTTTGTATACACGAGTGCACTATTTGGTGTGTGTGGGTAGGAGTCTGAATTCCAGTCGGCATTTACACATGATATAATAAGTCATCATTAAAGAAAGAAGGATGAGGAAAAAGCACTGCTCTGGTCCAGCAACCAACAGCAGGATAACAAACATGTTACAATATTTCATTTAACCATTTAAAACCTGTTTCAAACTGACTGACTCAAACATCGGACATACTTAAACTTCGATTAGATTTAAACATCTTGGGAATCCTAGGTAGGATTCACTTGATTATGTATTAGTCGTTACAACGATCTGCTTGTACTGGGAGGACAACAGAGTGTAAACATCGATGTGAAGGATATTTGACAGTATTGCCGAGACACCTTCAAGACAAAAGGACATTCCCTGAATTCAGTACATGCAATGTCATACTCTCCATCACACAACAGGGAAGGAGAAAATGATGTCACACACGGTGGATTTTGTGACTGTCCGCCATTTTGGCAATGCATGCAAATTACCACCACGTCTGTCAAAGATGGACAGCGTTGCTGCTGCTTTCACACCCATGGCCTCCGAGAGTTTGCCAACACAGAGCACACGAAACGAACGGAGAGACATCCCCAAAAGGGATGTTCCAAGCTTGCCCATTTCTCCATTTATTGTTGCTGCGTTCATGTATCCGGGTGCAGGGTATGTGTACAAGCTTGAAACATCCTTTCAAGGGGGGTGGCTCATTGTTTATTCTTTTTGCTAGTGTTGGCAGTTATGCTAGGCGATTTGGTGTCGTGAGCAGTATGGGTCTGGGGTAATGGGCGTGTAAATATGTCATCAAGGGGACAAGAGGTGCCTTACTTTTTTGTTTACTGTTCTTTACCTTGTTTAAGGTTTCAGTGTTTAAAAAAAAAAAAAAACGTTTTGAAAGTGATGCGGTATTATCATTTGAAAAATGAATGAATAAAGTAGAATGAGCACTTTACGTGTAGGTGCCCTCTTATTTGTTATTTATTGCTTACTGTTCTCTGCCTCGTTTATGATTTCATTGTTTGAAAAAAAAGGCAGGGCGTTTGAAAGTGATGTAGTATCATTATTTGAAAGATAAATTAATAAAGTAGAATGAGCACTTTACATGCAGCCCTTCGCTGTAAGTTTTCAGAACACATGTGGGGAGAAAATATTCTTCTTAAGGGTGTGCAAGGAGATGAAGGTATATAGTGTGCAATATGTGTCCAAAATTACAACTTCTGGTGTTTGTGTTATTGCCTGGTGTCTTCATTGTAGAGAGGCTTCACGTTTGTATGATGTGTGAGTGAATGGGTGTTGAAGCTGGAAGTGAGTGGTGAAATGCATACATGATTTGAATGTTATTTGTATAGGTTAATGATTAATGATCAAATACACCACTTTATATCTCTTCATTGTTATTCTGTGTCTTGCGTGTTTTTGGAAGTTAGTGTCACATAAACTAAACGAGGCTGTCTCGTTCACTATAATACTTTCTGTGCTGTTTAATTCCAATTCAATTCGAAATTGTCTGACAAGGTTTGAAGATTGAAAATTATCTGACCTGCTTTCTTTCATAATGAATATTGTTGCATGACATGAACCATACAAAATAAGAGTCCAGTCTACTGAGGTATTGAAGAACGGTGCTTGCATCTTCCCTTGAGGATGTTATGTGGAAAACGAGGAGCATGGAGAAGTAAAAACATAGGAGTGTTTATTGAGGGTCTGTCTGTCTGCCTGTCAGTCTGTCTGTCTGTCTGTCTGTCTGTCTCTCTTAGTTCATTTATTCATTTATTCCGCACAGCCATGGAGACCAGGATTGCTATATGAACAAGAATGTTGAATATAAATGTATTCCGGTGTTCTTGAACATGGCTGCCTCATGAATCAAGGTTCATTTTCTCCTTACGCTATGCTGAAGACACTACTTTTGTGCTTGATGCTTCTACATTCTCTTTCTGCGTGGAAATTTTTACGCTACGCAGTGTGTGTGTGTGTGTGTGTGTGCGTGCGTGCGTGCGTGCGTGCGTGCGTGTATGTGTATGACATACAGATAGACAGAAAGACAGACAGATACTTTCAGTGTGTATGTTATTCTTCAATGGTAATATGAATCATCTCTGTTCTTGTTGTATTTAGTGCTACACTGTAAATAGTGTTTTTTATATTAATGTCTCTAGTCCCTGAAGGGACAAGGGTCAGGTGAAAATAATCATCCTCTTGCTTGCATTTGTTACCCTTGGTAATAGATTGTCAATCAATCAGACTCTCTCCTTTCACTCCTTGACCAGGTTAGTATGGTTTAACTGTCAGACATTAATTTAAACCATGCCAGTCTAAAATAATCACTGTAAACCGTGCCTGTTTAAATTAATCAAGACTGAGCTAAGATTAAGGATGATAGTACAATGGAGTGACCAAACCAAGAGCTGCCCACTGACGCAGCTCAAGGAATCGTCAGGACCTCAAACTTCCCTAATGAGCAGAAGGCAGAAGTCCTTCCAATATGGTCTGTTTTATTGAAAGTACTCATCACTTTCAGTTTCTTTCGTTGTGACACTTTTCTTTATTTCTTGCCAATGACAGCAAGTCTTGATTTAAACATCTTAACTAAATTATCTTCCTTTACTTGTCGTCGTCGCTGTGTTGTGATAGTCCATAGATAAAGAAGTGGGCTGAGAGCAGAGCTGAGTGGTAACAGGAACACAAGCATGGCACCGTACACGATGTCTAAGCCAGAAACGCCACCTGAGGCCACCACTGCAACCAGACTGAATGACAACCAGCACGTGGTGTACACAACGGACAGTCTTCTCATCAAACGGGTTTCAGCATACAGTGATCTTTCTGTGGGATCAAGTGCCGTCTGTTTTTGACTGATCGCCTGAAAATGGCAATCTGGCAAGGTATAGTTACAGAACAGAGACTGGCATCTTCTACCACAATGACTGTGAACCATCTAAACTGTCCTTCAGAAGAATGGTTTTGGAACAAAGCCAGACGACACACAGACCAGACTGACCTTCACGGCCCCAGTGCTCTAGGCCAGGAAGAAGGGGGATCACTGACATCAAGATGTCAATACACCAAATCAGTATACAGGCTGAATCCAAGTTGACTGCCCCTGAAAAGGAAGGGAAACAGAACATTTTAACATGATTCAAACTGATCAGACAGGTGATCATAACTGACACCTGACAGGACAGAAAGTATAGAAAGCCACCCACCTGGCAGATTAGACTGCTAGTCCACGACCTTTCGACATAAATGTATCTGTCATAAAATCTTCCATAAGCTACCAGAGAAATGCTAATGTGAATTCCCATACAAATGTTAGAAAACAACAGATGAGCAACAAATGTCTTAAAACCTTTTCCAAACACATTCTGTATAGCAACTGACACGATGAAGCAACCTAAACTTCCTAAAATGAGAGATACGCCACCAGACAAAAGAAAGCTACACCTAGTTGTGTTGGCAGCAATTTCACACACGAAGGAAGAATAACTTTGGGCACTGTACACCGTATTCTATGTGATTCGCTTGGAAGTAATTGATCACAGCAAAATCTATAGTTTGATGAAAGTATACGTTTTAATCCGCTTAACCCTACACAAAAATTCAAAGGAAAATGGTTTAATGGGTTTCCCTTAATGTCCAGTTCACTCAGTTGAGGCACATTCTTAAACCCTACGGATCGGATTGCGCTGATGACAGAAAGGAAGCATTCAGATGCTCCACATGAGGCAAAAATACAGATAACATATTCTGCAGTACGTTGCAACTTGTCTGTGATATGTCCACCAGTTTCAAGGCATAGTGAACTTGTTTTGATAAACTGCTTGTTACTTGTTTGATAGGATTATTGCTAAAAGTAGAATTCTTAAATTTGGTAGTCCGAAAAATGGGGTCATGTCGAGAGTTTCCAGCTGATTATTACCAAGATCCATCACTTGTAAATTACTGAGCTTCAGTTGTGAAACATTTGTCATAGAGCAATAAGACAAGATTAGATGAATAAGATACAAATTGCTCGTAAAATCAGTCAAGAACATTTTGGAACCTCTAGCATTTACATAGCGCAACTGTGGGAGAGTTTTTGCATGGAAACATTCATTACACAAGAAAGAATGTCCTTGACACAAACACATCTCGGGACAGGCGTTGTCACACATTATTTCGTCATCACGCTGTGGGCACTGAGCCCAGCCATCACATAGGTGATCTCCATGTACACACACAGTGGAATCTCTACATTGGTAAAAACCAGAACACGTCACTGTCTTACAATGCTCCTCGTCTTCTCCATACACACAGTCAGAAAACCCATTGCATCGAGTGTAGACAGGCAGACAATACAACCATTCTGAAGGACATCGGTAATGAGTGTCAGGACAAGTCTGCTCAGCATTCATCAGGCGCTGAGTAAAGTAGCCAGTACCATCCAGAATGATGTAAAACCGTTGCGTTCTGTTTTTCCCCTGTGACCGTTGGATGATGACTATGAAGTGCGGGACACTTGCACTCATCAGTATCATCAAGACAATCTGAGAACTGGTTACAACGTTGACTGTGCAGTAAGCGCTGACCGTTAGAACACATCGATTCCTCAGATGAGGGATGATTACAGAAGGACTCATCACTGCTATCTGGACAATCCTGTCTGAAGTTACACACGAAAGTGTAATGCAGTGTTGTCACATCATCACCACATCTAAACATGGCACTTGCGCGTGCAATCATTCCAGCTGATATGTTAATGATCTGATCATCGCTTACATTCAGAGGTTTTGAAAACTGCGTGCTTGCGTTTTCATGGCCGCCGCTAGGATCACATTTAAGAATATATGCACCACATGATGATTGAAGCAAACAAATAAAAATTGTTGTGTGTTTATCAATATGGATTTGGACCGTAAAGGGGTTATCAGAACTGGTAAAGGAAGATAGGTGAGAGAATGAGAGTTTATTTCACACAATGCTTGATTGTAACCCATGTGAATCCATGGTTTGTAATATACAAACATTGTTTTAAGATACATGATCTTGAGTTTTCTTGACGGAGCATATCGTGAACTTACTTTGAAATGATCCATGTGGTAAATCAGTGTGGTTTTAGACCATTTTGTGAACTGACTGTATAAGAACGGCACCGAGTACCACCCTGAAACATAACCAATAACCAAATAAAACTCGTAGTAACTTTGTAAAATGTGTAAAAAATGTTTCTGTTCCAGTCTTGATTTTACCGAAGCAACTCTTCCACCCATTTTTTGGCATTCAAACTGCAAAATGGAATAAGCATCGTTCTTCATGTTTAAAGTGAGTAAATAATAACATTTGTTTCTTGAAGCCACCAAGCCCTGGCATCCAGGACTGCTGAAGGGACAGTGTTCTGTTTCATCCTGTCCGTCCTCACATTCTCTCTTTATGTTACAGCCTATAACATCTTGAAATTTTTGGGTAATGACTTACTGAACAATTGAACAAGCCCCTGGGCAACTTCTGCAACTGATTGTTCTCATGAATGAAGAAAAAAGCAATTTTGAAATAATCGTACCCGCAACAGCCTGGAATACGTATTTTAAGATATGAGGCAAAATAGGTGGAGGCTGG
This sequence comes from Conus betulinus, assembly GCA_016801955.1. Classification (NCBI taxonomy): domain Eukaryota; kingdom Metazoa; phylum Mollusca; class Gastropoda; order Neogastropoda; family Conidae; genus Conus; species Conus betulinus. The sequence continues at coordinate 23,627 of JADBJO010004795.1, read as the reverse complement.
TATGTAGCTCTTTAAACACACACGTATAGACTTTTGGATTGATTTGTCCATCTCCTTATAGGTGAGTTGGACTGTAATACGTTCATTAAAACACGGGGCTAGTTCAGACTGTTGAACACTGAACGCGATGATGAATTGCGGTGCCCTTGCAGCTCAGCATCAAAATCACTAAGTGGACTGTCCATGAAAGGAACTGCCACGTATCCAGAGTGCACGCCTGTGTATTGCTGTACCACACCAAGCCGCTTAATTCCAGTGACATTTAGTTTAACTTGAGGATTGTTTAGGTGAAGAATAGGCAGGTAATATTTTCTAGAGATATAGAAATATTCTTCAGGACTATGAAAATCACACTTCATTCTAAAGTTGCGTATTACTGTTTTCCAGGTTTTGATACCACACCAGTATTGCAGTCTTTGTAAGCGAGCACGTGCGAACCTACCTCGTTGTACCTCCAAACGCAGGATACAGACAGTGTTGGAATCGTCACATGTCACGTAGACTACACCCTGGTTAGCTGTAAACCGCGGTAGGTTGCGTCTGCAGTCTGACACATTGACCTTGAGAACCGAGGCGGTTTTGTTTCCTCGGTTTTTGAGATGTTCAGCACCCGGACAGACGTCGCTAATTTCAAACGGACTAATCTTGGTGTTAAAGCTGTTCATGGAATATGGGGTTTTGGTACTATCTGTTCAAATGAAACATGTAGGGGTTCAGAGCACAGCACAGCAAACCTTAGCTAGATCAACTATACTGTTAACTTCAAGTAAACTTGCAACAGATGCTGTGTTAGATACACTGTCACGTGAATCATTACGCTGTGAGCGCTACTTAAATTAACAACTTATTATGTTTTAGCCCACAGTGCTGTACCTTACATTTGACATGACACAGATCATCTGTTTTGTGCAATTCACTGGATATTAACAGTCGAAATCACTCAGATCACGTACATTGTTTACTTTGGTGATGTAACATATTATATGCATCATGCATTTAGGGGGAGATTACAAATGGCACAACGTAAGTCATGTATTGTGTATTTCATCCAGCTTTTACACATCAATGTGTGCGACTTTTCCAGACTTGCTTCAAGGAATCAGCAGCGAATTCTGCAAAACCGACTGCTGATGACGCGGAATTAGCAGCAATGATTCAACACACACACACACACACACACACACACACACACACACACACACACACACACACACACACACTACGTTTGGGTAGGTGTAGACCCACACTGTCAACAATATTTTGGACTACCAATAGGGTGACTGTTGTATGGTGATTGTTGTACCGCTAAAAGGCATCCAAAGCTGGAATAACAGCATGGAAGATTTTTTTTTAAGAAATCAAGGAAAGTCTTCAAAGCAAACCAACAATAAAATCAACCGTACTATTCAAGGCTCAAACCACCATTCAATTTTTTTTACTTGCTTTTGCTGCTATGAAGGTGACAATGCCTGTGGCAAAGTGTTTTGCTTTCTCATGTCATATTAAAACTGGTGCTTCCTGATGCTTAACCCATCAAGCCGTCATTTGTAATGATTGGACATGTCATCAGCTAGGGAGACAACAGGATCACCAAACTGTTCCTGTACAGCCAGCTGAAGCCAGAGCAGCGTGTACCCGCAGACCTCTGTGGTACGAGGACACACTGAAGCGGTCCCAGGACAGCGTGACCAAGGCAGACCTCACGTGTGGTACGAGGACACGCTGAAGGCGGTCCCAGGACAGCGTGACCAAGGCAGACCTCACGTGTGTACGAGGACACAATAAGGCGAGGACACACTGAAGGCGGAAGGCGGTCCCAGGACAGCGTGACCAAGGCAGACCTCTCGTGTGGTACGAGGACACAATGAAAGCGTGCCGGTCTGTGTGGTACGAGTGCTGTCTGAAGTGCATGTATTCAGTCAACTGGGAAAGCACTGCCCTTGGCTGACTCCCCTGCAGACGACTTGTCATCAAGATACAAAGACAAATGGGAACAATATGCCACTATACCTATTCACTGGATAAAAGTGCTGAAACCTATTAAGAAAATTAAAGAAACAAAACTGCAATGGTTCCTGTGAAAATGTGTCATTAAATTCTGGTAATAAATAGTGTTTTGAAACGGTGCAAGTAATTCATACCGACAAATGCAGTTTCTGTGACAGTTAGAACGATTCAATTGATCGCTACCTGTGAGAATGTGAGTTTACTCGTACTTTCTGGAAAGAGCTTGAAAAGACTTCTGAAAATGAAGCGTTCACTGTCAAAGATTGTCCCTTAATTTGGAGAACATGTTATTTGCACTGATGAGAAAACAAAAAAACTGATGATATATTATATATCTGATAATTATAATGGGAAAATATTTCAGTTATAAATGTAGAATTAACAAAACAAAACCTAACCTAGATATATTTTTGAAGAAAGCTGGGCTATGGATATACATGGAGAAAGATCAAGTTCACGATGGAGAAGTATGACAAAGCTACCAAACAAAATGGACCCCATAAATGAAATTAACAGGGGGCTAATACTTATTTGACATACTGTACATTTTCTTACCTTTCTGTTAGCATCTTGTCCTCGACCTTGGAGCATGATTAGAACAATGTGATACTGAAATCTGTCTGTATGATTAGTTCTGTCATGATTTGATGAATTTGAGATGAGAAGGTTTGTAACGTGTTTTATGACTTTGAGTGATATTCATGTGCATTTTAATGTTCATCATTGGAATGTTTTCTTTATGTGTGCCCATTAAAAATGATACAAAGACTTTACAGTTAAACAGAGTGGCTGCCATGCAGACAAAGAGGACCCTGAGGAAGAATGGCACCATCTCGCCGAGTTCCTGCCCCTGGAATACGGGTCACCAACTGTGTGCTTTAAAGGCAGGTCTCCACAGGGACAGGATCACACATTCTGGCAATTGACCTGCCTGTCTATTCATCCGTCAAACCAACATTTCTCTGTAGTTACACGCCTTAAACAAAACATACCGAAATTCCTAATAACATTATAATCGCTAGAGCTAAGTAGTAACCGTTAACAAAACATACATGGGCGCCTATAATATTTCTGTGGGATTCATTTTTGACGATTATCTTTTACAGCTGGATAAAGGAACATAAAATGCATTTATTTTTCCTCACTTTGAACTTTGGACATGCTACGTCATCTGTCTGTGTTTTTTGTTATTCATTCATTTTCCGTCACTTTGAATACACAGTAGAAATGTTAAGTCATTTGTCTGTGTTGTCTGTATCTTAAGTAATGAGTTCTTATTTCAGAAACACCAACTCTGCATTTAGAAATTGTTCATTTCAAGTGCGTGTCCAAATCAAAAATCAAATAAGGCTGAATACAACGAAAACCAGCACAATTTCTGTACGAATCATATCATTCACTAGTTTGGATACAGTCACCCCCAATTTGCCACCCTTTGTCGAAAAACACGAACGAATAGATTTTGATTTCCAATACACTGAGTGAACCAATCATCCGCAAATCCGTGCTTACGCATAAACAGGCGCACATTTGAACCCAGTTGGTTTTCCAGTTTACATCCAATTCGAACAACATTTCAAAACACTTACGAGGCAGTCTAAAATGACCCACATATAAAAGCCTTAACCAATGCTGAACACATCTCAGGGCTGAACTCATGAACAGTGAATATCTCTTGAACTCCCCACCCACAAATCATTAGAAATGCGCCCATTGAGACCCAGGAACCTCTTCAAAGCAAATAAATGCACAGTCTCACAATGAACCATGGCAATATACAAAACCAAATTTCAGCCTCATACATCAAAATTGACTGTTTTGGGAATCAAATGTTTTCAAGAAAATCTTAAGCAAATTATTATCCAAAAATATTCAATCTTTTTAAGACGTATATCACAGCATTCTTTGCCATACACATACAGACTATAAAAGCTCAGTCTCCATCATCAACACGCTCAGAACCGTTGCAATTGACAAAAAACTTTGAGAGACTAACATACTACATGTTACTCTAACACTACGTTGAAGGCATACCCGGAATACCCACGGGCAATGCCCGGTGTGTGTGTGTGTGTGTGTGTGTGTGTGTGTGTGTGTGTGTGTGTGTGTGTGTGTGTGTGAGAGAGAGAGAGAGAGAGAGAGAGAGAGAGAGAGAGAGAGAGAGAGAGACCTTTATCACGTACCTTTATCACCATTTCACCACAAACGAAAAATTTTTCTTTGGCGTGGTAAAAATTTCTATCCTTTTCATGATGGCGCCCCCTTGGAGGTTCTGTCACTCTTGCTCCACGACCAAGCGATTATTACCATCAGTTGGAAGCTCAGTAGGAGTGTCCTGCACATTTGGATCAGAACAGGCTCCACTGAACACAACCAAAGAACTCGGCAGAGTTGTGTGTCTTCCCTGGTGGGTTTCCCTCCTGACGACTTGACACTGACTCTCCTTGTGGATTGCCAGAGCCAGGGCCGCAGAGGGACAAGCTAGCGTGTGGCTGTGGATAGAGTGCCGCAATGAGTGGCATGGGGGGGCAGTGTCACTGAAGTGGCACAGAAGATAAAGCAGAAACAAATTCCTGACCGTGATTACTGACTCCAGTGAGCACATTGAACGTATAAAGGTAAACCACCTACACTAGATCGAAAGACTCCAGTGAGCAGATTGAACATATGAAGGTAACCACCTACACCAGATCGAAAGACTCCAGTGAGCACGTTGAACATATGAAGGTTACCATCTGCATCAGATCGAAAGACTCCAGTGAGCACGTTGAACATATGAAGGTAACCGCCTACACCAGATCGAGAGACTCCAGTGAGCACATTGAACGTGTGAAGGTAACCACCTACACTAGATCGAAAGACTCCAGTGAGCACGTTGAACATATGAAGGTAACCACCTACACCAGATCGAAAGACTCCCAGTGAGCACATTGAACGTGTGAAGGCAACCACCTACACTATATCGAAAGACTCCAGTGAGCACGTTGAACATATGAAGGTAACCACCTTCACTAGATCGAAAGACTCCAGTGAGCACGTTGAACATACGAAAGTAACCATGCACATACACTTGATGGAAATTCGGCGAAACGGTAGTTTGCATTCTCTCTCTCTCTCTCTCTCTCTCTCTCTTCTCTCTCTCTCTCTCTCTCTCTCTCTCTCTCTCTCTCTCTCTCTCTCTCTCTCTTTTTTTTGTTCTTCAGTTTAACGTCTTCCCACTAAAAGTGATATCAGATGATGAGTGTGTGTGTGAGTGTGCGCGCACGCATGCGTGTGTGTATATATGTGTGTGTGTGTGTGTGTGTGTGTGTGTGCGTGCGTGCGTGTGTGTGTGTGTGTGTGTGTGTGTGTGTGTGTGTGTGTGTGTGTGTGTGTGTGTGTGTGTGTGTGTGTGTGTGTGAACATGTGCATGCCTGTATGATTCAATTACAATAACAAATGTGCATGCCTGTATGATTCACACACACACACACACACACACACACACACACACACACACACACCACACACACACACACACACACACACAACACACACACCTCAGGAAAACATTATTTAAAGAAAAAAAAAAATCCAATACACAATATGTAAAAAACATAGGAGAGAGCGTCCAATGGACCACTTTGTCAGTTCTTGAGCACTGTCAAACATATTTGGATAGGTAGTACGATTCAGTTCAATTAATGTGTAGACGGACGAACGGTTAACCACTCAAAAAAAAATGTTAAAACAAATTTAAAGATAAATACCAAGTGAACTACGTGACACACTTTTGCAAATTGTGTAAAGATAAAACTAGTCATTTAATAATCTAGATAGAGATAGGGAACCGGATCCATCAGATGGAATATCGTCACCAGTTTTGCTAATAATTTCCTTTGCTCTTGGACAGTAAATTAATAGATGTTCAACTCCAACTCTTTCTCCCACACCTACATTTAACATTTTTGCTGAATTTTGTTCGAAGTGAATTCAAACGCATTCTGTTTTATTAGCTTTGAATTTCTCTAGGTATGGAGACAAGGTTGGGTCTTGATGAGGCCAATATATTTTTTTTCCAGAATTGGGTTTAATACAGTTGCGGTAATAGTTTCTGAGTTCTCTAATACATTTCTGATTTTTTTTACATTTTTTTGGACGTTTCGTTTATTAAAGAGTAACATTCACTTAAATCTAAGGGAATGTCAAGTGGTATTGATCCTTCGACATTTCGGGCTGCCTTTCTTGCAGCCTGATCGACCCTCTCATTTGCTGAAATTCCACAATGAGAAGGTACCCAGTAAAATGTGGCTGTAATGCATTTAACTGACAGAAGATGTGTATGGCACATGGTTTATTTCTGTTATTATCTCAACACGTACTTTTGGACTGGAAGACTGAATAGCGCTAAGGGGCGATTTAGAATCGGTGCATACTAGAATTTGACAAGAGTTAATAGGAAAACTCAAGACGTGGTGTAATGACATCAAAATGGCAACAAGCTCAGCACTGAAAATTGAATTTTTTTTTTATTAATGTCTACCAAGATGGTACAACTTTTCCACTTTTAAATCAGGTATTGTAAATGCTGCTCCTGTAACCAGATTATCTAGCATGAACCCTCCATATAGATTTTCAAATAGTTTTTGTATGTATTTTCTAAATGAATATCGATCGACGACATTTTTCAATATATAAAGTGGCCATTTTTTTGGACACATTTGCATAATTTGTATCAAAGGTAGCTTCGGCTTGCTCCCATCTTGGAAAAGGTAAAAAGGACAGCTTATTAGCAATTTTTGTTTCGTTTATATTACAATCTTTTAGGAGGTTAGAAGCAAATGACTGGATTGATTTTGTAGATTGCATTCTTCTGGCCCGTTTCACGAAATCTATTTCTGAATATAAGGATACTTCTTTTGCACAGAAGTTATCCTGTGAAAGACTCTTTAATATGAATTTTGAAACACATGCTTTTCGTAATGCATTCATAGGCAATATTCCGATTTCACTGTATGTTCCCTATGTTAGATGTATGTGTGGGAACTCCAAGAGCAAGTTTATAAGCCTTCCAGTCAATACTCTAGTTTATTTAATAGATATTGTGGAGCGCTGAAAAAGACTTCTTGAGCATAGATTAATCGTGAGCGCACAAGAGCAGTAGATAATAAAGTTAAAGTATGCGTCTCTTTCCGTGTGTGTGTGTGTGTGTGTGTGTGTGTGTGTGTGTGTGTGTGTGTGTGTGTGTGTGTGTGTGCGCGCGCGCGCGCGCGCGCGCGGGCGCATGTGTTTGTCTTCAAAGCAGGATAGGTCGTAATCGATGGTTCATGGAAACGTCACTGCTTCATGTCCTTATTTTGTCTTCCAGTGACGAGTAAAACGACCTGTTCGAACTCTGTGCGTTTTATTAATATATCATCAGTTTCCGACAGCTATTCTACAAATATTTTTCCTGAGAAGCTATCACGCATTCTAACGTACAAGGAGCACATTTATTGAAAAAGCAAAGCATAGCTTATATGATTATGTTTGATGACATTCATAGACTGAATATTCTTTCCGTATATCACTTACACTCCCACCACATAAACGTAACTCACAACGTGTATGTATGCATTAAACTAATCTGGCTGATTCCGCCTTATTGAAAATTTGCTCGTTTTTTATGCAATCGGCTGCCAATTTCGCGAACCTAGCTACCGAGTCCATGAAAAAGACAAACTTGGAAAGCTGCTGTACACATTTATTGATAGATAGATAGATAGATAGATAGATAGATAGATAGATAGATAGATAGATAGATAGATAGATAGATAGATAGATAGATAGATAGATAGATAGATAGTGTGTGTGTGTGTATGTTGGATAAAAGTGGTATGAGTGGATTTTGGTGTCATCAGAACTCTCGGTTGTAACCTCGCTTGTCGATCACGTGGGTTAACCCTAGTGTTTTTAACGAAACTTTCTAAAACTGTACATGGCACAAAACTTAGACTAATTGGTCTCTAATTTCCTGGTACAGATTTATGTTTCCTTTAAAACATGGCCCTTACATTTTTCTCTGCAGTTGTGAGATATCACTCGTTTTTTTCCGATGTTACAGCAAAACAGGAAGTTCATTATGAGCTTGTATTTACAGCCTCGGTGAAATGTTATCTGGTCTCTTGAGGTTTAAATTTCTAAGGTTGTTTTCAATAGCTTTCGGATATGTACAAACCTCTGTTAATGTCATACCGCTACATCTTGAAGCAAGTTAACACATGAACATCATCTGTATTTTCCCTCATGAAAACAATACGAAAATGCTTTTACAACTTCAGATTTTTTGCTACATCAGTCATTGTTATTTCTACATTAATGCTGTCAAGGGGCTGAGGCTTGTACTAACATTTGTTAGATTTCTCACACAGGCCTATTTCCAGAAAGACTTGGGCTTCAGTGGACGGTTGTTGCCTATTTGAACTAGCTTTATATTCTTAACGCATTAATCAAACATCAGGATATCATTGTCACTCTTTTAAATGGTGTTGTGATGTCTTAAGTGTTCTGTGCTAACAATCAAAAATCATTGCTTGTAGGCCTCTGTCTTTCTTGTCGCCTTGTGGGTTCTTCGACGCACTGCAAGAGACATGCATCTCTAACAGCCTCCACAAAGTTATTGTCTCGTCTGTCGGAGCAGCTCGTTGTCCTGTCTATATTGAGGAACTTGAAATCGCCCATGATTCAGACATGACAAACTCTTTGAAAACTACTTGACTTTATACATGGAATTACTAAAACAGGACTCTCCCTTCCTTCATTTATCCAAAAGGAATAACTGCCCCTTTTTAAGGAAACATCAGCTGTATTAATCTCTAAGATTTAAATGAGATATAGAGGCCTAGCAAGGGAGTGAATGATGAGTGCAATGTAGTAAGTATTCTTCAGGGGTTAGGGATTAATGGTGATTTTGCAAAAGAGAGAAAAAAATGTTGAAAGTATATGCAGCTCATGTAAGAAAATGACAATGGCTTTTCATCACACATCCATCTCAAGGTAAAATCTTTCGCCCTGTTATTTGCAAGAAATAACATGAAACAAACAAAACTTCAAGAAATATATATGGAAATGTATGAAGATTGAAGTGATTGAATGATCAGTGAATGTGTCTTAGTTTTCAACGTTATTTTGGCCAAGCTAACGACACAAGGCCCTTTCAGGGATGAAATGGATGAATGAATGAATGAACGAAACGAATGAATGAATGAAATGAATGAATGAATGAATGAATGAATGAATGAATGAATGAATGAATGAAGCAATCAAACAATTAATGAACAAATAAAGAAAAACTTGAATGGGTTATTGAAGGATAGGCAGATCAAAAAACATTTCATAAAATTAGGTTGTGAAGAATAAAACGAGTTGATCAAGTATGTCTAAATTAGCACACGAATAAGCAGATAAAGTATTTGAATGAGTTAATCAATGTTGAAAATTTAGTTTGTAGGCGATTTGCAAAACATGAGAAACTCAATGACATGGTTTTTCTTTCAGACGAGCACCTCCTTCGTAAACATTTTCTCTGTTCAAAGGATGTGACAAACATAGCTCATTCAGTGCTCCCCTTTGGATTTCGTTGGAATGTGATGGTTTCCATGCAGTACTGGCGTAAACACGACAAAATGATTGATGGTGCTTTATGTTAGATACTGTGGGTGGACTGCCACAACCGCTGAAGATCCTGACTGCAGAGGAGTTGTCATCCATAAGATGAAAGTCCACCCTGTCAGGCAGAAAAAAGTGGTTCTGTTCAACGTACTGAACTTGATGATTTCCCACTGCCGTCAATAAAGGATGTAGTACCTACATTTCGGTGTCGTCTTTTTTTTCATTCCATCTCACCCCGCGCCATCCTTCCACTCACCCATCCCATCCCTCACCTCCCAAGCCCATCTCCTTTAAGTCATTTCAATTGTGACTGAAAACTACTTCAGCCGCAGTCGTTTTTCTCCCTCTATATGTTTATTTCCGTTGCTTATTTGTTTATTGTTGTCCTGCCTGAAGAAGACCAACAAAGTGAGGTTCGTTACTTTAGTGTTTGTTTCATACATCTGGAGGGTCACTGCTTCAGCATTTGCTTTTCCACTTTTACATGACCTGACCATGGGCATAGACATGCAGACGAAATCTGAACTGAGATCACCACAGGAACAGCGTATAATAAAATCTTATACTTTTTTTCCCTAATGATCAGTAAGGTTTAGGATAATCATTATGATGCTGTGAAGTTCGTTCTGCTTATGGTTTCTTTCATAATGTACCCGTTCTCACTCAGGTCTAAGAGATACAGACTCATCTAGTGTTGGAAGTGTTGGAATAGAATATTTCCAAACATTCTCAACGACACATTCACCGACAGGATAAGAATTGTTCGTACAGTTCCAGTCTCTCTGTTTGATCACATAGTGCACTTGGCTTTTGGTAGGAGCTGACAAGGTTCAAACATTCTGCAAATCTGCAAATAAATGCATTAAATGGTGCTCCAGCTAACTGACTTAAATATCACAGCTTGCAGTCTCCAAGGTTCCAGACTTTGGTATGAGAAACTTCACAAGTTTGTCATAGAGCTTGACGCTTAAAGTTTACTCAGCACGCAGCTCTGAACTTTGGCATGAGAGTGAAATCTTCTGATTTCAGGGTGGTGAACAGTAAATTAGTTGCTATCAAAGTGCAGAAAAGGGCTCAACCCTACGGTCCTAAAACTTGCAGATAAGGACTTATTCCTTTACCCAATAAGACAAGATGGAGTACAAAATAAATCATTTAACCATACTGAATCTCATTTATGATTCAAGTGTAAAAGTCAAAAGGAAATAAACACACTTATGTAAACTACACTGAGAACAAAATATGCTGAGTTGTACAAAGAGAGAGATGTGTTACCTCTGCAATAAACTGGTTCATAAATCAGTATCAAAGATCATCAGATTTTCAACACTTGAAACACTGTTGTCCTTGTGGCAACTGGTATTTCACCCAGACTGCGAAGCTCACCACTACAATTACTAAATGCCGTGTACTCTTACGAAGTGACGACTGTCTAGAATACCCAGCGCTCCACAAATTTTCCAAAGGACAATAAAAAAAATTCTTGAAGGAATTAAAGCTATGTTCTCATCTCTGTGACAGTTTCTTATACAAAAAATAACAGTGGATAAAGCTCCAGTGACGATGAGGAAAGACCCACTGACCACAGGGAAGTCCTGTTGACAGTGGGAAAGACTACAACTTTGGATTCTCTCTGGAGGGCACATATGACCGTATGACGAAAGCTTGGCTGTGTCTGGAGTGGCACTGTCTTCATCTGTCCGTGGGCAAGGGTAGTTGGGTCTGTGGGGTGTGCTCGACAGCTGGAGGGTGGTGTTTTTTCGCCGGTGTGCTCCGCAGTCATGAAATACTGGCTGGTACACCCATGGGGATGCTACTTTAAGGCTGTTGTGAGTTGCATCCTGTAGTCTGATTTACCTCCATTCAGGAGCAGTTATGTCCCTTGATATCTTAATGGAGTGTCCTGCGCGTGCCTGTACCCATCATCAACACAGCGCAGCCTCCAAGGGTGGTACAGACTGCTCAAAAGGCAGGTGGAGACAGCGCTTCTCTGGGTCCTCCCCAGCACCTTTGGGTGTTTCCTATTCCTCAACAGTGAGCATGAAATATTTTTTTTCTGAGCGACAGCGTGCCTCCATGAAATGGGTGCCTGGTTGAACAAAGACAAAGGCGAACATGAATACCAACCAGTTGTGTTCGAGAATTCGTTCACAGCCAGCATGTCTATGTTAAATACCCTGTGAGAACTAGTACAATCTGCCTGGGTTCTAGTTTACTGATGAGTCTTCTACGTTCACTCACACAGGAACCCCAGAGGCGCTGGCGAAGGCTGCTGTGCGGCGGAGGCCCTCCAGTGATTTATAAAGCTTTTCCCTCATCGGTGTGTTGGCAGGCCAGGTTTCTGCCCTTAGCTTTTCATGTGTGGGACAGTCGTGCAGGAAGTGTTCCACTGTCATTGGGGCTGTACCGCATGGGCAACTTGAAGACTTGCCACTGTGGAATTTTGTGAACGTGTGATGTCTCAGTCCACCCCCAACCAGGTGGGTCACCAGTCGCAGCTCCTCTCGCGGGGCATGCCACAACTGTGAGGGAATAAACTGAATCTTTCTTTGTTGTTGCTCCTGTTGACGGGATTATGCCACAGCTTCGGAGTGTAAACTGCCTGTATTGTGTCTTGGCAAATTTGAACCCTCTAGGTGAGACAAGTTCAACATCTGAGGCGTAATGAATATTTCTGTTATCAATGTGTCATTGATCTATGAGAACCGGTTTCATGGAGAAAGAAATAACTGCTTTGCTGCTGCAGTATAGTGTCGTATTATAAGGGAATCATTCGGCGACAAGGTACATTTTGACAGTTTTCTTTTTCCTTTCTTTAAATTTGTATGTTCAGAGATTGTTATCGAGTGTCATTACTTTATGTAATGATACAAATGAACGTCTTAACTTTCACCAGTGACAGTTTGAGCCCGTTGTGTTAGCAGATACTGTCACCTCCGGCACATACTGTCGTCAGCGGTGCTGATACATTTTTTTAAACACAGCACTCTACACATCCTTTCTCAAACTTTATTATTCCTTTGTTCATTGTGTCTAAGGCCACTGTACATCTTTTGTTTCATGATTCTAATGTAATCAGCTTTGATAAAACTAGTAAATCTACGACGGGCTAGGCTAAGCGATGTATCATTTTACAATGCGAGGGTGTCTTTATCTGTTTGTTTTATTGTGTAGAACTGACCACTATATCAACCCTAATCAGCTCCAATGAAACTTTTTCTGGGTGTTACATGCTATAAATCGTCAAAATACCAATACTGTCTTTCAGAGCATCACAGTAGAAAGAGTGCAAATTAAATTACCTATATGTACCCTCTTGAAAGTGTCTCGAACTGGATGTTTGAATTAAAAAAATTGAAATAATACAAATAAATAAACAAAAAAAAAGTAATTCTATGAAGAGTTCAAAGCAGCCACTGTTGTCTTTAAACTGCTCAGCAGGAATCTAGATGGAATGCACGAGAGAGCAGTGCATACACCCTCCCTGATAGTCTCGCAAGGGTCAGCAGCTTCATCCAGTAGCTTCAGAGTCACTTGATAATAAACACCTACGTTACAATATAATGCTTCACACGACTATGCCGTTTTCCGTGGGGACCAGGGAGTTGAATACATCAACATGTGTGTGTGTGTGTGTGTGTGTGTGTGTGTGTGTGTGTGTGTGTGTGTGTGTGTGTGTGTGTGTAAAGGTGGAGTGGTGAAGGCGGTAGACATGAATGAAAGTGTCTGGATTTGGGCGAGTCTTGTTTGTAGACAGATGATATTTAGAAAGCCATTAACCCCAGTCTCTATTTGTACCAGTCCAGCTTTCATTTGGATAATCATACTGCATCACCCATACAAAACGCTGAAAATTGCCTGGCTTATAAACGGATAACTCTTGGAAAGCCACGATCCTAGTGTTACGTAGTTTTCTCTTACTGTTTAGGCTGAGAAAGCGCGCGCACGCGTGCACGCGCGCGCGCGCACACACACACACACACACATACCCACACATACATACACACGCACGCACGCACGCACACACGCACGCACGCACGCACGCACGCACGCACGCACGCACGCACACACACACACACACACACATACACTGATGTGGTAAACAAACAGTATGTCGAAAAGAACCTGCAGTGTGTTTTAACTGTTACCAGTACACCATTGGGTGTAGACTTCTCTAAAGAAATAAGACAAAACAATAACCGCAAGAAAGAAAGCAATAAATCGAAAAACAGGTTGACACTATTATTCATTCCCCAGCAAGCATCGGAAGTCTGTTTTTAACGTAGAATGGCACAAGCTCTCTCTCTGTGTGTCTCTCTGTCTCTGTCTCTGTCTGTCTCTGTCTGTCTGTCTGTCTGTCTCTCTCTCTCTCTCTCTCTCTCTCTCTCTCTCTCTCTCTCTCTGAGCACATTGTAAAATTTGGTTTGTTCTGCTCTCTGCATAACTGGTTTTGTTTGCGTGCATTATTGACAATGAAATACGTTTAAAGCCCGTTCACTGCCAGAAGATATTACAAAGGCTTTCCCAGTGCCAGGGAAATCTAATGATTTGGGGATAATAATTAACAAAAAAATTCTAGCTCAGAGACTGCAAAAGATATATAAAAGTGAAACATATATATATTTTTTGAAGGAAACTGAATGGAGATTTTGGATCTGGACTTCTTTTGTTTTAACTTTGATAATAAAAATATTTAGGCATTTAGATTTGGATAGATTTTTTGCATGATCAAAAGCATATGTATTTACCACTACAACTTCACATCCAAATAAAAACACAAAGCAAAAAAGTTGAAAATAAAGTTTGTATTGTCACACACTACACCTGTAAATGAAAGTAAAACATCTAGAAGTCTATGAAGACGCTCACACTCCATGCAGACAGGTCAGTCCACGACCACGCCCCCCTCCCCCCACCATGCCCTTGCTGGACTTAACCCTCTCTTTCACTCCTTCTCTTCCCTACCTTTCCTCCTGCCCCGTGTCATGCCGCGAGCAGGCCGCACTCCCCTCTCGCGCTGACTAAAACGTCACTGGCCACTCGCACACAGTGCAGAGTACACACTAGGCTAGCTCGTTCGACGCTGGTAACCAGTCAGCTGAACACACTCTGAGACCGCACAGCACAACTCAATAACAGATGAATATGGTCAGCAATTCCATCACTATCATCATCTCACCTTCATGCTCGAGTGAGTCGTTGAATAAAAGATTATTATCTTTGTCAAAAATGATGAGCAGAGCCTGCTCAGCCATTGTTTTGGTTGCTACGCTCGTCGAAGGTTGGGCCACCCACCTTTGCAAGTGAGACAAAGCGCTGGCTGGTCATACAGTCAGTGATGAGAATAAATGGTCTTTCCCCTCACGTGTGGTCATTTGCATATCATTTTAATACTACAGTCATATAAGGCTTACTACGCACCCTCTATTTGAGTCCTCTGATAGAAATAGTAACGAATGAAAATTCAAGAAAAATGTATGACGTCAGTGGACGCCCCACAGGCACTGGGACAGTATTTTTACTGCGCCGTCAGCTGACGGCATACTGGCACTCTATGGGTAATGATAATCCTGTTACTAAGATACTCAGGTCTACACATGCAGAGGAAGGGAAAGGTAGAGGGAGGTATAACTGGACAGACCCATCAACATAACCTCCCTGGAATTTTGCATAGGTGAAGGAGGAGAAAGGAGAGATGGGGGAGGGGGGGGAAGGGGGGGGGGGGGGGGGGGAAGCTGAGCGTGCTCAATGATGAAAGTGTACATTGCCATTCATGATGATGATGAAAAAAAAACGTGACTGTGTCGTAATCAAATATATTTTTGCAATTATAAATTCATTTATTATTTATATGTCAGAATGATTTGCTCAGGTCGTCCACTTTGATTTTGGATATAGAACTTGACTCTCTTTAGCGATGTTGGATTGGCTCATGTTGTCGATGTCGGAAAGGGTGGAAACTGAGATAAGATTGTGATATCATTCGAATGTACGTATTCAGAGCAGCAATTGACACAACAAGAAAATAGCTTTAAGATACTCTCCTTGTACGTATTACATATGTATGGAAAAGGGTTATATTTGCAAAATTTGAATTGAGATTGACACCTGACCTACGGTGAAATGCTTTGAGTTTGCTCGTCATCTGATTGGGGTCCAGGGCAGAAAGAGTTAGAGGACTTGATCTTGACACTTTGTATCTTGCTTTTAGTAATAATGTCTGCTTATAGATATCATCATTCTACAAATGATTAACTGTGAGTGACAGACAATGTAAAGAAAATGTATATTTTGTAACATTAAAACAAAATATCATCACTGTACAACTTATTAACTGTAAGTGATAGAGAATTGTAAAGAAAGTGTTACTTTTGTAACATTGTAAATATTGCAGATAATGTTGATATTTAATCTAAAGCCATTACCGGTTGCTGATTTCTTCATGCAGTGGGTCGCTGGATAGTTTCTTTTCTTTTTTTTTCTTTTTTTACTATCATTCATACTGCAAAATGTGATCACACTAGCACTTATTACTGTTGAGAAAATGCCAATGTTAAAGTATCACACACACACACACACACACACACACACACACACACACACACACACACACACACACACACACACACACACACACACACACACGCACACAGACACACATACACACGCACAGACACACGCACACGTATGTGTATATATATGTACGTATGTATACACACACACACACACACACACACACACACACACACACACACACACACACACACACACACACACACACACACACATCTATATCTATCTATCTATCTATATATATGTGTGTGTGTGTGTGTGTGTGTGTGTGTGTGTGTGTGTGTGTGTGTGTGTACACATATATATGTCTGGGATTTAGATACCTTGCAAGTGCTTAAACATTAATCAAGAGTTTTCATCACAAAGGGAGATAACATAATGACTGACAATGCAACTAGCGTATGATAAAATCTCTCCCAAAGAAAGAAAGAAACTTGTAGGTAAAAAGAAGAATATGTGTTTTTGAAATGTCTATTCTCTCATTCGTCTGGTGTAGAGAAAACCTTTGGCAAAATTATCTAAATACAAACTCTTTGCTCTTGTCAAAGGTCTCTGTTTTCCATATCCAGATACACTTTTTTCCCCTAATTTTCAATTTTCCACTCTTTTCCACTTCTCGCTCTTCCACTCTTTTCCACTTCTCATTTTTACAAGTTACAAGTTAAAGAGATCACTTGTATCAGTTTCAGTTTCATCAAGGAAGTGTCACCACGTGTGGACTAGTCCATATACGCTAAGTTTTGAGACTACACTACACATGATTTAAAGCTAATGGAGGCATGAATTAATGACTAAGAATTTAAGAAGAGGGTCTCATGGCTATGAAGTAGCAGAAGTCTGACCACCTGTTAGCCCAACACGCTGGTCAGACCTTGAGCATCTACCTACCTAACATTGGTTGTGCCATTATTATCATTGTATGGGTGTGTGGGGAGTGTACACTTGTCTCCAAAAACACAAACAAGAAGCTTTGACCAGCTAGCCAGATGACAAATGTTCATCTGCTGAGCGCGACGGTGTCGCTCGTCTCAGAAGCAAAGTCCAAACTGAGCCGCTATGTTCGAACAAGTGGTGCAAGGCAAACTGCTGCACAACTATAACATTATGGCTATCAAAAGCTACGAGTGAGTAGTGTATTTTCATCTGTTGGGAGACTTGTTCTCATATTAGGTAGCAATTATGAAGATTAGTAAAACTCTTCCCAGCCAGGTGGATGTCCTTGGACCTATCCCGATACAAAGATGCCTTTCTGATGAATTGATGGCTCTGTCCCCACAGAGAAGAGTGGTACAGTCCATCGCTGGAATGGACACTTCAGTCAGCTGGTCTGCAGACAATCATATATCGAGCAGCACGCAATCCAGGATATTAGTCAGCGCTCGTTATTTGCATCTCTGATATCCCTCATAATTGGAGGAAAGCCAGACAATCATCAAGCTGCTCCCAGTGGGGAGAGCACCCAGGCTGTGATGGAATACCCCCTCAGATCTTCTCAGAAGAAGGAGGGGCAAAAGCAGTCAGTTCTGTTGAGCAAAGGCAAACGCTCTGGGTGGAAAGCCAGTGTCGTATGACATTTAGGGTGCCTACAGAATCCACATGTATGAAAACAAAAGTGATAGAGCTGCGCGCGACAACCACATAGGCATCTTGTTGCTCACCATTGCAGGCGAGACCATGACCTTTATCACCCTCCACATTGTATCATATATCACCTGCAGAATGATTTAATATCTAAGAGCCAGTGCGGCTTTAAAACAGGGGAGCAGTTGTCATCATCTTTGCTCTTTGACAAGTCCAGTAGAAGTGCTGTGAACAGAATCAGAGCCCCAGCATCCTTTTCGTGGACCTGATAAAGGCTTTGGACATTATTAGTTGTATGGGCCTGTGGGCCATCCTGCCAAAGGTTGGCGTTCATCGATGTTGTCAAGATCATCCAATCATTTAATGACGGTGTGATAACTCGGGTTGTAGTCATTTGCTCTATATCTAACCCTATCCCAGTTTCTGAAGGTGTAAAACAAGGATGGGCCATGGCATCCATACACTTCAGCCTTATACTGTTTCCTATGCTGTCCACTGTAGACATGACGGCGGCGTCTTTGATCTGAGGCGTTTGAAGGCAAGGCCATGGTCCTTGACGCCTTAGACAGCTATTACCTGTTCGCAGACGACTGCGCCATGCAGCAATGAACGAGTCATAGCTGCAGAAATTTGTAAATTGCTTGTCGACAGCAGCCAAAGCTTTCAGCCTGCCGAAAACAGAAGTGATACTTCAGCTGACACCTGGCCTGGCTCCCCCAGAGTCTGGTATTGAGATAGAAAAAACAACCCTGAACAACGTGAAGAATTTCATCTGCTTCAGGGGTACTTTGACCTCAACACATGCACAAGGAAGTATGGAACAGATTTGCATGGGCG